>JAZHYW010043161.1:0-79315 GCA_037355805.1 Ixodes ricinus
CGTTTTGAAGTCTGGCAACAGCGCTTAGCATCCTGGCTTGCAGCTTGCAGCTACTCACAGGTTTTCCGCGCTTGTGTTTCCCGCGTTCTGCTACTTTTTTCTACATTCATTTCTACATTCACTCGCAGCTACCGCAGCAGCAGCCTTTCTAGCCTTTCCGCGCTTGTGTTTCCTGCGTTCTGGTACTCTGCAGCTACCGTAGCAGCAGCCTTTCTAGCCTTTCCGTTTGTCTTTCCCCGCGTTATTTCTTGCATTCATGGAAGAAGCTACAGGAGAGTCGTCCGCGGAGGCGCGGCTTGTGTACAGCGCAGAAGAGAAGGAACTACTGAATAGGCTAGTCAAAAAGTACATACATGTGCTAGAAAACAGAAAAACTAATGAGAGCTCTAAGAAGGCAAAAGCCAAGGCTTGGGACCGGCTCTGCATCGAGTATAACTCGCAGTCCTATGTCCGTCCACGAGACGCTAAACAATTAAAAAAACGTTGGGAAAACGAAAAAACCAGATGGAAGAAAACATCATCCAAGGAAAAGAGGGACATCCACGCCACAGGTGAGCAAGCGATTCATATGTTTGGTCAAAATAACACAGTCTGTGATCAAAGTAGGGTGATTCGAGTCGTGCTGACACCTGCCTTTGCTCGAGTGGGGAAGCACATTTTTTGCCGACGCCACAAATGGTGTCAAAAACGCAACTTTGTCACTCACACTGACGCATGTTTTTTAACGCCCAGTGCAGTACGACGGCTAACTCGGGTCGTTAACGTGCATCACGCAGTAGTGATACACGATCGCACGCCAGTTCGATGCTCAGCCAGATCGAAGCGGGCAGGGAAGGAATAGACAATTTTCAGAAGTTTGAGGTTGCGGTAGTGAACGCGCGTGCAAACCGCGGCCGCTGACCTTTCGCCAAAAGTGTTCTAATGGCTTCTTGTGATTTCGTGCAAAGCGAGAGCACGTTTTCTTCTTTCGTTTTTAAAGGCAATGCACGTCTCTCCAAAGGCTGCATCCTAGGAACAGCCGTAACACAGAGAAGGTGGTTGCCCCATTCAGTATCGCCCACCATTTGCCATGTATAGTGTGTCGATCAATAACATTGGAACTCGTACTGCACACGCCGATTTCAGGCCTTTTGTGGTGCTCGGTAACCTCCTGCATGAAAACTTGTGCATTGAACCTCTGCACGAGGATTCCTAGCATGAAGCAGTTATGCGAACACAACTTACGCTTTTCAGCATTACACTCGTACAGTTCAGTGCTGAGCGGCACATTTAAGTTGCTGCAAGATCAGGTGTTTTTGCTTAGTAGCACTGTACATGAGTGTTCTTGTGATAACTTTTTACTCACGCTGCAGGAGGTGGGCCCCGTATGTGCCGACCTATGAGCCCGTCTCTGCAGCAGGTGGGAGCAATGGCCTCCCACATGGCAACGCGGCTGCCAAACCCATTTGACAGTGACAGTTGCCACAACAGCCAGCCGGTCCTGTCGCTGCCCCCGGCTGCAATGTTTGAGGCCATGGTGGCTCCAACATATGACTGTGATGAGATTCCAGGTACCAGAGCTTTTAGTTCGGATTAGTTTTGTATGGTGCCATGGCAGGCACTCATTGAGTTCCCAGTCTATGCCTTATGAGGCATGATCACCTTTTACAACATGGCTATACTTTGTTTCATGTTAAGATAGACCATAACAGACACTACGACCGAGTGCTGCTAATAAGTCGCTGGGAATGCGTCATGTTTGTAACCTTCCAGCCCACTACGGCGACATGCAGAGCGTTCAGTCACGTGACCCGCTTGCCATGTTGGATTGTCCGGGATGGTGGACAGGAAAGCACATTGGCCACGGTCCATCACATGATAAAGCTGAGTGTAGTCATGGATTGCCGCGGTCCCCTACTCTGCTGACGATGGTGATGATGAGCTCACAAAACTATGCAACCCTTCTCCCATGTAAAGATGTACGCACTTGTTCCAGGTTTTTTTTTTTTAGTGCAATCTTTATCCAGTGCATTCATTTTTGGTCTCTGGCGAGGCTCCTTCTAGATTGACTAGCAGGCCCTGGCAATATGTCTGGTTTCTACACCTGAGGCAGCTAGACTAGTGGTGTAGATGTACTGGTGCAACTCGTACCGCACCCTCTGCAGGGTTCTCGGGCCGTCCGTGATCTTACTCCACTGCTTCTGCTTGTTTCTCGGGCAGCTCCCCGACTGAACAAAGTCAGCCCCGGCTTCCATGCTGGCTCTCTGCTTTCGCATAGCTTTTCCCAGCTTTCTCCGTTCGAGTGCAGCTGGCACGAGGCGGTGCGGAGGTAGCCAATGGAGGACTAGTTGAACTAGGAATGATCGAGGCTTCAGTGTGCCACACTTGTTTTCTGCTTCTGCCTTTTCTGTTTGCCACATTTTGTAACTTTTGTAGCGACACTCGTGTTCACTGGTATTTATGAGCGCTTTGATTTTTTTGGCCGTCACATTAGGGGATTTTGTCAGCCGGCACACCAGTCTACTGTTCCTAACCCATGTAAAACACAGGGGCAAAGTCATCTGTGGTGAATGCACTAGAAGTGAAGCTGATGAACAAATATAATGGTGACACTCCTGCCCAACTATGCTAAAAGGGCTGGGGAACAGGACTCCTTCCGCGCTTTCCAAATTGCATATGGCTGCCAGTGACAGTTTCCAAAAGGGATTGCACCAGTTCTCTTGCGCTTCCAGTCCGCTTCCCCTCACACCCCACTTATAGCACAAATGCGTTCTGTTCGCTCAGATGATCCCGCCTCGCCTCTGCCGGGAACCAGCAACAGCCCCGGACCTTCGGGTGCTTCACCGGCGAGGACTACTACCCCTCCCTCCTCCCTCGAGTTCGGTCGCCAAGTGTGACCCAGCCGAGGCCAGCCACAAGCCGTATTGCGGCGTTGGAACGGGCCCTTGCTCCTGAAAAGGAGGCCCGTGTAGCTGCCCTCCAGGCAGAGGAGAAGCGGAAGCGGACGCAGCACGCTATACAGATGCGTCTTTTCCGCGGTCAGCTAGCCGCCCAGGAAGCCACCCAGCGCCATCAGCAAGAGATGAGCCGCTTGGAGCTCGAGCTGTTTCGGCAACGCAGCCAGCTGGAGCTCGAGCTCCTCCAGCTTGATAAGAAGCTGAAAGAAAAGCAGCTGGCAGCTTTTACCTCTCTGCCACATGGGTAGGCCATAGTTTGTATCATGCAAAAACTGAAATTAACTTCCATGGAGCACAAAAAAAAGCACACGAGCTGTTCTGCTTTTTTTTCTTTAATTTTCGTAATAAAAAATGTTTCCAAAAGTTCACGAGCAACAACAGTCTCGCAACTTCTTTCCAGAATCCTTATATGCTGAAGTAGAAGGGCACAGCCACATGTGTTGCGATCTATCGGCAGATGCGATCCATATCTTTTTTTACTGAAAGTGTCTGTTCCCGTGCTCGGTCATTAACACATCGGCGCGTCTGGCCGATGTAGTCCTTACCACAACACAACCAGACGAGCTTATAAGAGACGCGCCACCCCTTACATGGAATGCACAGTGGGTGTGATTTACGAAATCCCACTGAGCTGTGATAAGGTCTACAGGCAGGGCGATGTGTTAATGACCGAGCAGGAGAACCTACACTGCAGATGGGGGAAAAAGCTAGACTTTTGTCTTGCGATTACGCAGCGGAATCGCGACATTTTGCAGGAAACAAGTGTTTTCTCTGTTCTCCGGGACACGATAAACAGCGTAAAAATGACGGTATGTAAATTATTTTAGCCTTAAAATTGTTGCACCCCCCCCCCCCTTTAAGTATATACAAGGCTTCATGCAACATATGCACAGAAGGCGTTGCTAATGATTAAAGGCTGGTTTGCACATCTGCGTTCCGAGCGACAGAAACGACACCAACGACTTTATACGGGGACAACCGAGACACATCATTGCTTGGCAAAGTTGCTCCTTACGTGTGCACTCTAAAAAAGTCTGCATCTACTTTCCCGCACAACACTCTGATAGCCAATCACCGCAACTTAAGGAGGCAGCTCGCGCAATGACTATGTTGCGGTTTCATCGTGCAATGACGATGAAAACGAAGTCAGAGTTGTGACATACTTTTTTGCGACAACTCGGACTGCTTTTTAATCTGTTTCGGCATCGTGATTCGCTAAGCTTCCTCCTTAAATTGCGGTGATTGGCTACCCGAGCGTTGTGTGGTAAAGTAGACGCGCAGACTTTTTTGAGAGTGTATCTGTAATGCGAACACTTGTCCCAATGTAGTGTCGTTCCTGTCCCTCGGAAAGCAGAAGTGTGAACCGGCCTTTATTACTCTAGCTAAACGCTCTTGCAATCAATTCTGTGCGGATCGGAGGGCCATTGGCACTGTCCTTCGGGAGAATCACTGGCAGGACATGACGCCGTCTTCGGTGCCGTGGTAGGGGAATGGGCGGAATGGGTCGAGCAGGGGGGCACGGATCATTCCGCTGGCAGGCCAGGTTATGCAGAGCAGCACAGGCGGTAATGATAATTGTTGAGCGTTCCGGCTTGTGCTGCAGCCGCATATCCAAGCATGGGAACCGCCTTTTCCACACGCCGAAGGCTCGTTCCACCGAGTTCCTTGTACGGATGTGGGCTGCCTGGTACCTGTGTGCCACAAAATTAATGCAGCACTGAACATCCCGCTTTGAACCTCTGCTACAGAACACGGCTGTTCTTGGGTAAAGTAGTAGAGCGCAACTGCTAAAGTAGTAACGACGTAATCGAATTTGTTTGTGGTTGAAGTTACCAAACTTCACAAAGGTTTTTCCAAAATTTGAAATCTTTGGACCTTGAAGGGGTCCGAGTTCCACACTTCCTAGCATGTCTTAAATGATATGACTCTTTGGGCATATCCTTATGTATTACAATATTTACATTCATTTTAGGACTGTCACATCGGCCGTGTTCAGCAGAGTTGGCTGATGTCTCAAGGCAAAGCTGCCAAACCATCTTGCTGTGATTGTGCATTGATTACTTTCACTCTGCATAGGCCAACACGCTCGGTGCAAACGTGGTGGCCAGTATTTTTGCAGCGGTTGTGAAGGGATGAAATTTAAATTCTATTAGAAGTGTGTTTAGGAGTCCTCACTTCATGTTGGAATCACCTGTTGCGGTTCCACATTAATCGAGCTTCTGAACTTGGCAGGTTCGACAAAGATTGCCTAACCCGCAGTACAATAATTTTGTTTCAAAATGGTCGCAATTCTCAATGTGGTTTGTTCGAAGGTTAAAAGTTTTATGTACTATGCTCTGAAGTTAAAAATTCGTATTTGCCAACGAAATAAGTTCGAAAATGTTCTATCCTTCCAAACCACTCGGTTTGTATCTTCGAACCTTTCATTAGAAAAATGTTTTGTGTAGCAGCTCTACTTTGACTTAAAAGAAGTGCACTGCCCTGACTGCATTGCAATGCAAAGTCCAAAGGTCACGAATTTAGCTCTGAAACAGCATTGTAGAACCACGTGCCAAGAGAATGTTCGTTGTCTTATGTTTGACGCCATTGTTTGTCCTATCCGGTTAGCACATACCTGGCTTCTGGGGTGTTCTCTGCGACTGGGCTGCTCAGGGGTGTCATTAGAAATGGCATGCAGCCATAGCCTGCATCCCCGAGCAGCAGGCCTGGCACTCGGTGCTGCTCGTAGAGGACCCGTGCACGACTGTTGTCGAAGATTCGACTGTCGTGCACGGAGCCTGGCCAGCTTGCAAGGAGGTCGAAGAATTGCAGCTGGGGTCCTGTGATGGCCTGGTTATAGGAAGTGAACACCACTATCGTAAGCAGGCAGCCATGAAATGGAAATAGCAGCACTCGAACTGAAATTTACGCTTGTAGATACACATATGTTCTGCGATCGATGCATTTGCCAGCATTGGAAAGAAACTACAACACAGTAATTGTGTCCTGGCTATTTCATGATATGCAATAGTCTATGAAAGCTGCCTCGGTGGCCTCATTCTCAGTTATTTGATGAGGCCGAGTAAAAATTCGCTAGTTCGAGACTACTCAAAAATCACCGTATGTGAAGGGCATATAGGATCCTGTAATTTAAATACAAGATATAATTTATACTATGAAATTAGCGCGAACACGATGTACACATTTCTGTGTAATTGTTTTTTTTTTATTTGCTTTTTAGTTTTGGAGCAGCATCTTGTATACCCTTCAGATTACATACGAAAGCCATGACATTACTGCTATCTTACCAGAGTGGAAGCTTTCGGTAATGACGGGGCTTTATTAGGTTCAAAGCGAACTTCATTTTGTTTTAATTCCTCAACACTACGACCAAATAAAAAATGATCATACCTGAACATTGATGGAGAAGTAGCCTTTCCTGTTCCGGTATACCTCGCCGTTAGGGCCGCCAGGTCCTTTGATCCTTACGTGTGTACAATCAATGCACCCTGTCACGCCGGGGAACTTCTTCATTTGATAGAATTCCAGTGTGACGTCGTCGAAGTCCGCCGCGCTGTCCGGGAACTTCACGATGCGCCGGAACAGGGTGTTCGCGATGAGCCGCGAAACTCTTCTTACTACGCGGCACACGGTTGGTTGTGAAACGTTTACCAGGTCGCCGGTGACCACCTGGAATGTTCCAGCGCCGTAAAAGCGCAGCGCGATGAGTAGCTGGAGCATCGGTGGGACCGGCAGACCTCGATTGGACGCGCTCGCCTCCAGCGGCAGCATCTCGAGGAGACTCGCAACCGTCGCCTTGGAGAAGCGGTAGCGAGCCAGAAATTCGCGATCGGAGAACAGCTCCATGGGGTTAAGCCGGTCCCTAAAACGGCGCCGTGCCACCCGTAACGCCGGTTGTCCGCCGCCTTGGTCCTCGTTCAGGTGTTCGTCCGTCCTTAGGACGAAGTCGACGAAGTCGACGAACGATGCGTCGGCCGCCATGTTGACCACTGACTTCTCACTCAAGAGTCGAGTGCGGCGCTGGCGCGTACTTGAGATTTCGAGTGAAAAGTGGAGTGAACACTCCACTCGAGTGGAGTGAAATGTCTATGAAGCGCAATACCGCCCTCGACTCGAGTTTCGAGTGGAGTTTGGAGTGGAGTAGCGTCTATGAATTCGGCGGTTAGAGAGCGTCATCGAAAACCACTAATCAACTCTTTTTAGAACGACTTAAAGCCATGGAAACTGGGGCGCGCCGTTACCACCTGTGAAGCAGGCGCAAAGCCAGCAATGGAGGAACGCGGATGATGAGATCATTATCGCGTTCCGCAACTGTAGCTTTGCGCCTGTTTCACGAGTTGTAACTTTGGCGCGCCAACGAGTTTCCCACGAGCTTCGAGTCGTTCTAAAAAGAGTTGATTTAGTGGTTTTCGATGACGCTCTCTAAGTTTCCAATTGGAACTATGTGTTTATTTCCACTAAATAAAAGGTTAATTAACGAATTTTAATTAATTAGCCGACTTATCGCAACGATTAGCCACCCACATAATGTACCCCTGGCCGTATAACTCACCCGCACAAACATTCTCAATGCATCTTTTACGAATTTTTTTAAATACATCTGTTCGAATTAAAAGTGAACACCCGGTATAAATAAATAAATAAATATATATATATATATATATATATATATATATATACAGGGTGTTTCGAGAGAACTCAGGCCAAATTGCTCCTACGAAAACTACTCATCGCAACGAAAAAAGGCCTGTGTCGTTTTAGTCCTAGGCCACCGGCCCATTTAGAGAAAATTATTACAGTCCTGGATAATTAAGTTATTAATTATTTTTGCGTAATTAACTTTTTTAGTATTGTGTTTAAGGGCATAGTTTCAATTGAAAATTTCTGAGCATCATCGAAAACACTACATCAACAAATTGCAGAACGATAGAAGGCACGCGAAGCATTTTACGGCTTTCTGAAAAGCCGCACAAATTCGACGGGTTTTTAAGTTTCGGTTTGTTATCGGAGCGCATCTCGGCCCGGCGGCACTGCGCCCAGTGGAGAGATTGCGCAACCAACCTCTGCTGCGTCCGTCGATCGCGCGACGCAGCAGAAGCTGGTAGCACTATCTCTCCACTGGGCGCAGTGCCGCCGGGGCCGAGATGCGCTCCGATAACAAACCGAAACTTAAAAACCCGTCGAATTTGTGCGGTTTTCAGAAAGCCGTAAAATGCTTCGCGTGCCTTCTATCGTTCTGCAATTTGTTGATTTAGTGTTTTTCGACGATGCTAAGCAATTTTCTAATTGAAAACCATGCCCTTAAACATAATATTAAAAAAGTTAATTACACAAACATAATTAACAACTTAAATATCTCGGACTTTAATAATTTTCCTGAATTGGCCCCTGGTCCAGGACCAAAGCGACACAAGCCTTTTATCGTTGCGATGAGTAGTTTTCGCCGGAGCGATTTGGCCTGAGTTCTTTGAAACACCCTATATATATATATATATATATATATATATATATATATATATATATATATATATACGCCCCTCCAGTGCTCACAAACTCGCAGACCAGCTTCGTCCCCAAATCAAAACCCTAACGTAATCGTCGCCTTTAAAAAAAAAGCGCCATCTTTATTATTAACATTTTACGCTTTTTATTGTGCGCTGTTTGCCTTTTCGTCGCTTGTTCTTGATCTTGGTCTTGAGTTGTTTCGCCAACCCAATATTTTGACTGCGCAACAGCTGACAATAGTAATCTGTCTTAAAAAGTGAGCATCTAAAAAAAAGTAAACTGAAATACACCAGTCTCCCGGAGTTGCCCTGTCCCTGGCACGGGCCTAGTCAATGCAACACAATAATGTTTGGAGGTGGGCTAGGCGGTGAGTTTTAATTATATGTTTGCAATGCAACACAAGTTGGACATACGTATATTTTGCTCAGCGAAATACATGTCACCTCCTATATACCGAGGCATATGCTCTTAAGACTACACCGAAAATCAACTAAACTTTGCGTGACATATTTACAAGCAAACAAAAAGAAAAACGCCAAGATCAGCGATGTTAATATCTGAAATGACTGGGCAAGCAAACGTTTGCACGCGAACTATCCGTATACTACGTGAATGTCCTCGGTATGTTGTGCGTCTGGAGAACCCGTTTCGGCATTTCGTGTCTGCCTTAAATTCTATGGTATTTTCAATGGATCGAAAAACAGCTAGACAAGACAGTGCATATTCATGTTCTGAATGCAAGTCGAGTAATTCTACCAGTGAAAATAACGTATTTGCTTCAATTCAATATGGTTTTAGAGCGCAGCTCTTTGGCGCCCGTTTCCGGCTTGAGCGGCGTCGGCGTCGGCGTCGCCGGCGCCGTCGCCATCGGTGTAACCGCGCGGTGGATTATGGGAAATATCTCATAATGCGCCGCGCGGACGACCCTCGTGACGTCACGTGTGACGTCACAGGTCTCGCGGTGCATCATGGGATATTTCCCATAATGCACCGCGCGGAGAGGAGGAGGAGGGGAGGAGTGGGAGAAAGCGGGAGGGGAGGAGGATGAGAAGGGGCAAGAGGAGAAGGGAGGAGGAGGGATAAGGAGGAGGAGAGGACGGAGGGGGAGGATGGAGGAGGAGGAGAGGAAAGGAGGAGCTTGAAGGAGGAGGGAGGAGGAGCAGGTAGAGGAGGGAGGATTAGGGGGTGGGAGGGTTGAGGAGGGGTATACCCTCTCCTCAGTACTCCTTCCTCCTTCTCATCAAGAGCTGCGCTCTAATTCGGCATTAGAGGGTGTTGTAAATGGCTTTCATTTTTTCGCTTGCAATTCAAAATAATGCAGTCTTAGCGACTTAATGTTATTGCACACGACGCGCAGAGCTCCTTTCATGAACACACATGTTGCTATAAAGCATACCAGTGGGTCTATAATTTATTTCTTAAATCAGCCTTTCGTGAACATGCGCAATATTTAAGTTAAAAGTAAGAATCCGTGTTTTCGGAGTTTATTTCTCTTGAAATTCGGAGGGCCTTTTTTGTATATTTTAGGTCGAAATTCTGAGTTTATCGGAGTTTAATTTGTAAGAATCTTCAATGCATTGAAATTCAGAGTTTACAGTGTTCTTATATAGGAAAAATTCAAGAATAAAATAAATGAAATCCGGGTACCATGACACCTTGGCCGTGTTCCAAAAATTTACTCGATCTTACTCCAGGGCAAATGTTTTGTAGTTTGGCGTTCCAAAGCGTACCCGCGTTCAGCGCTTTTCAATCTGTGTTGTAACGTGACACGACCCGCCGGAGTAACTCGGATCCATTTGGGTTAGATTTGGAACACAGCCCTTTTCCTGAAGGAAATTCCACGTCCGAAAAAGGCAAAACCTTTTTTGTCAGTTGTTCACGATTTCAAAGGAAACTGAAATGGCATCTCATCAGGACGAGTTATCTCGTTTTGCCATAAAACAGATATGTGAAGCCCGCCTTTTTTTGCTTTTTATTTTGTCGCTTTATAGGAGTTTTTCTTCGAAGAGATCTGAATTGACAGAATATTTATCGGCAAGGGGCTTTTTTTATTTCTTCGAAGTTGTCCAAATACACATAGCCCTGGTTGTGAGGAGACATTCTCAAAAGGTTGTTTCACCGTGAGCATTTTTGTGTCTACTATAGACATTGTATTTTTTTAATATATCTGATGGCATTAATAGGGCCACCAGTGAAATCCGTAAGAAAAATGCCGCCTTCGAGTAGCGTGCCCAAGCGCGTGCCCCAAAGATGTATTTTTAATGCTTTGTTTTCCAGTCAACAAAATTGTAAGGGCTTACACAGCCTTCGCAAAAAATTAAAATTTCTATTTTTTTTTAAGCTTTAACAATGTATGATGTTATATACGAAAGGCTCCTAGAGTCTGGTGATTTCAATCTTGACACATACACTAATGAATGAACTAATGACATACATAAATGAACATACACTAATGAATAGTGAACATACACTAATGAATACAAAAAACGGAAATAAACGACGCGTATTTGGCAGGTTTGAACAATCGCGTTCTCTTTTATAAGCTTTGACTTCGGCATTAACCTCACTTTGTGTATTTTATTGAGACAAAATTTGTATCGCATGAAAATTACTAAACGGTTGTATAGGTCACGCGACTCAAGATACGTGACGTCGATTTCTCCTGCTAAATTTAACGGTGAAACTTACTTCGTGCCTAGGTCCCGTGACGTCAATTTCCTCGCTAAAATTTAACGGGTAAACCGGAATCGGTGTCTAGGTAATGTGACGTAAATTTTCCCGCTAAATTTAGAGGCGCACCTGAATTGGTGTTCAGGTTAACTCCCGGTCATTTCTCAAGGCCTCAATAGAGTCGATGTTTTTAGAGTAGTGCCGAATTCATCTTCCATGGGAGGCGGGGGGAGGGAGGGAGGAAGGAGGAGTGGGGGGGAAGGGGGAAAGGGTCGTTAGTTGAACAAGTTAACGATTTATTATATATGCAGTAGATAAAAAATGTCATATTAATATCGAATCACGTGATTAATAAAATTAATTACTCACTGTCTAGAACGGCATCTTTAAAAGCCGTTTCGAAAACGTTTCGATCGTAGTCACCTACTTTCACTCCACCATGTTACTTCGTCCTCACTTTATTTTGGTCGTCTACATGCACAGGGAGTTACTGATCCAGTGCTACTGCGTATTTCCCGCCACTTTTCTTGGTTTTCCGTTTGTCCCTTTGCTCGTTTGGCACGTAAGTCCCCCATGCAGAAAAACGCCGACGATTTGTTCGCCCTAACAGTGTCCGAACAGTACACATAAATGCATGTCTGAAGTTGCTTTAGCACTGTTTATAATATGTCATGAATTTAAAAGAAAAACACTAACTGATGAATATCTTCAACACGTGACTGAAAAATGTTCCACACTGCTTACTACGTTATAATTAATGATAATATTTACTCTCAGAAGCATCCACAGAAAAACAAAATTCACCCGTTTTTTTCCCCGGAGGAATGCATTAACCAATGTAAATGTTTGACTGTCTGCTGTCTGCTACAATTCACAACGTCACTCTAGCGACAGCTAAGCGTCTAGAGTACATTATAATAACTCAATAGTTTACGTCACACGGCGTGCATTTTACCGTTCAATCCGGCAGGGTAACTGAATCGACGGTACAGTTCACTTGAAGTCGATTTCTCCATTGTGCTAACGACAAGAGACGTTAGGTCACGCTTCTTCCATTTCCCCTAAATTTAGTGAAGAATGCACGGACGACAAGGAAACATTTTGGGATGGGGGGCTCCGTTAAGAAGCATTCCAGGCTTTAAAAAATATAGGACTATAGCAATGCTTATAAAGAAAATCTGCGTAGCCATCAAAACAGGTAGACATCTACCTGTTTTGATGGCCCCGCCCATAACTGCGAGATTTTCTTGGCCGGCTGGCCAAACACGCTCGCAAGACTAGTGTGACCCTGTCACGACGTCCGGTGCGTCTAGCTCGTCGTCTGACACCGTCTGTTAGTCGTGAGAGCAGTCGATGTCAGCTTTCTGCATCTGCTGCTATCCCCCCACCGTGTATCGTCGTCTGTAACACCGGTAAGATCCGGTCATGAAAGTGGCGTTCTAGAGTTCCATCATTTACAAGTCATGGTTCAATACTAGCGTCTGTTAGCACCTGTCGATGTGCGATAAGAACCGACCTAGAGGACTAAAGTATCAACAAAATAAATATCCAGTCGTTTCTGCTTGTTTGTACTTTTATTTATTTGTTTGCCTGGCATCTGCAAGCAAGGTGGGTGAGCGCCATGATGCAAAATTAAAACGCGACTTAACAATATTCGGTTTGGAGGGCCAGGTGCGATACAAAATTTGAGAGCTACTTTCCTTTCGAATCAATGACAGAGAGATACCTCAACAAAGTTGATCTGAGCTGAACGCTCATTTGCAACTAGTCAAATGGCCCGAAAAGTTTGACCTATGTAGGTTTTATTCTCAGTATTGAAAGCCTGTCACAATCACGACGATTGCGCCATCACAGAACAGCGGGCCGCTCTTTCGGGAACCAAAAGTTTTATTCAGCATCAACACTCGGAAACTAACAAATCAAGAGAAAATAGACGACGTGGGACGCTAGGCTTAGGCCGCCCCTGCTAGAAAACAAGCACCTGCACAGCGCTTCCTAAGGCGCGTATTTCCGACTGTTGCTTGCTCTCAACTAAGGCGGTTCAGGAAATCTTTTTTCTCAACACCTCGGTGAACGTAAAACGTAAAACGAAGTCAACGAGGTACGCTCGTCGAGCAGGCCGCAAACGCTCGGCAAGCCATCTATGTTATTGTTTGAAACAAAAGCGGAAAATGCGAATCTGGAATATTTTGGGAAACAATACTCGACTATAACTAGAATATCTGTTTCTCACACGTACGAATAATGGTGATTGCACATGGCTCGCACGTAACCTTAGTTCGCCCATCTTTCCGATGGTCAGAAACGCCTCGTTAACGCAGCAAAAGCTATGCTCTCACGCACTCTTTTCCCCCAAGACCGCCCCTCGTTCAGGTGGACAGAAACACCTTGAATTAACGCAGCGGAAGCTACCGTCTCACGCGCGCCTTTTCCCCAATAGACCTGTTGCAATACGTACCGCGCCACGACGGCAGGGGATTTTGGGAACCTTGGTAGAGATCACGCGCTTTCTTTTTAGGGGCGAAGCTCCTTAGGTCTAGCCTTGTCCGTCCGGCGTCTCGTGCTCACATCGATTGCCATCCCATCTGTCTTCTTAAAAAAAAATGTTTGCGCAGTCGACATGATTCGAACTCTGTGCGGGGATACCCCAATGGATTTCTAGTCCATCGCCTTAACCACTCGGCTCTGCAGGTGGCTCTGAGGTGTGGTTGAAACTAAAGAGCTGGGGATGTCATGGATGAAATGTCGCATGTAGCCGCTCAACCTCTATACAGGAGAGGGCACTGCGGTCAAATGCGCATATAATCGCGTTAAACTTTGCATGCGTTGTCTCAACGTTTATAGACGAGAGGGCGCTGCGGTCGAATGCTCAATTGCGTATATAACCATATTCCATACCACACATTCTCTTTCTGACATGGGCCGTTGACTTAAGCGGTGGAGATGCGTTCCCACGGCTTCTAGCTGATCCAAGCTGATACGCTCGAAGAACCACTGGCTCTGCATTTCACCGACCATTAAGCAGTAATAGTGAAGTCGAAACGCAACCCAGAATTCAGCACTACGTATGAGCAATAAAAAAAATCAGGACCGTCGGCACTACCTATGAACAATAAAATCAGTATCATCAGCACCACCTAGAGCTTCGCCTCAATCAACCGCATTCACCACGTGGAGATGCGGTCATTTTCGTCTCCGCGACTGCCCGGTGAAGTGCGATTCACACACTTACGTATAATGAGACCGAGTGCGACTGCAAGTTGCGACATTAACCCTTTAACGGGTTGCCAGTGAGAGACAGCGACGATCTCCAACAAAACCGGTTTTTACCTCATTTTGTTGGAGCCGACGCAGCTGTCAGCATAGCAACTCGTGGAAGGATTAACGTCGCGCTGTTGCAGACGCACTTCGTCGGACTCACCCATGTGTGTGAACCAACCTTGAGTCGCGGCAGCTACGGCCAGCAGGCGGTCAGCCGTCGCAGCCGTCCGCCGGAACGCTCGAATGTCTTTGGTGACGTACCGCATCTGTGCTCCCTGTGGTACCCGGGTCGTCTCTCTGTCTGCGTTGTGCCATTGGACAGAACTTAACAGACCTTCACGTCTTGCCGCGTCACCGCAGTATACTTATTTTGCACCGCAGCCTTAGCAGGGCTCCGATTGGGTTCAACAAAGCGTTGGTGTGGCAGACGACGGAGCCGGTACAAAGGAGAGGAATGAGGGCAGCCTCGCAAGCTGGCCAACGCGATATCTTGCCCCTCATTTCCGTGCGCTCGTCGGACGTTCATCCGACTCGGATGCCCGAGCGTAGTTTCCTTGGTAGCAGGCGCCTGCCCGCGTATATCACGTGGTCGCGGCAGGAAAGACCATGGGAGGCCGTACTACGGTGCCTGAATCGCGTCTCCGACTGGTGTGTTTAGCGTCGCATCCCGCCCATACATCCAAAGTGGTCCCGAAGTGGCAACACAATGACGTTACAGAAGCCGGAGTGTCATGCTGTTGACTGTCGCGATCCTGGCGGTTGGCCGCAGAAATGCTCAGCGAAAAGCTATCTGAGCGAACGCGAGTGTCGTTGTCGTCACGGCGACCCAACTTCCGGCTGCTTTAACTTCCGTGGACTGTCACCTCTACAGCAGACCAGACATTACTGCCATTTACACAACAACTGTCTCGACGCCGCCAGGGTCGCGACCGGCGACAGCATGACACTTCCATGGTGTCATCAGGCGGAAATCGAGGGATCCACGCTTCGGACGCCGCAAACACACCAGTCGGAGACGCCTTCCAGGCACCATAGCCGTACCGATGACTCTAGCTTCAGCATGTCAATTATTTATCCAGCCAAAGAGAGATGTAAGCACGGTATGAGCACAGGTCAGGACTTAGCAGGCTGAGACCTCCACCTCCGCTGTTTAAGGTATGTCTTGCAGCGTAAATATGAAAAAAACACATTTTCTTCACTGTAAATTATATTTGTGAATTACTTATCCCATCTAGGCACTTCAAGGTTTTAGTTTTTTTGTTTTTTTCTTAATTTCAGCCGGAGTGTCATGCCAGCCGAAGTGTCATCACAGAAGCCGAAGTGTCATGCAACAGCATGACACTTCGGCTTCTGCTATGGTGCTCTGGAAGGCGTCTCCGACTGGTGTGTTTGCGGCGTCCGAAAAAGTGGTCTCTCGATTTCCGCCTGATGACATCATGCGAAGTGTCATGCTGTCGCCGGTCGCGACCCTGGCGGCGTCCGAACAGTTGTTGTGTAAATGGCAGACGTCTGGTCTGCTGTAGGGTGACAGTCCACGGAAGTTAAAGCAGCCGGAAGTTTGGGACGCCGTGACGACAGCGACACTCGCGTTCGCTCGTGCTTTTCGCGAGCATTTCTGCGGCCAACCGCCAGGATCGCGACAGTCAACAGCATGACACTCCGGCTTCTGTGACGTCATTTGTTGCCACTTCGGGACCACTTTGGATGTATGGGTAGACACGACGCTAAACACACCAGTCGGAGACGCGATTCAGGCACCGTAGTACGGCCCTCCCATGGTCTTTCCTGCCGCGACCACGTGATATACGCGGGCAGGCGCCTGCTACCAAGGAAACTACGCTCGGGCATCCGAGTCGGATGAACGTCCGACGAGCGCACGGAAATGAGGGGCAAGATATCGCGTTGGCCAGCTTGCGAGGCTGCCCCTCATTCCTCTCCCTTGTACCGGCTCCGTCGTCTGCCACACCAACGCTTTGTTGAACCCAATCGAACCCTGCCAAGGCTGAGGTGCAAAATACGTATATGCAGTCAGAGGTTTTTTGCGCGACACAAGGGACAAAACACAAGCGAGTAGACACGGACAAGCGCAATGCGGTGACGTATATGCGGTGACGCGGCAAGACGTGAAGGTCTGTTAAGTTCTGTCCAATGGCACAACGCAGACAAGAGACGACCCGGGTACCACAGGGAGCACAGATGCGGTACGTCACCAAAGACATTCGACGTTCCGGCGGACGGCTGCGACGGCTGACGCCTGCTGGCCGTAGCTGCCGCGACTCAAGGTTGGTTCACACACTTGGGTGAGTCCGACGAAGTGCGTCTGCAACAGCTTGCGACGTTAATCCTTTCACGAGTTGCTATGCTGACAGCTGCGTCGGCTCCAACAAAATGGGGTAAAAACCGGTTTTGTTGGAGACGTCGCTGCTCTTACCATGGCATACCGTTAAAGGGTTAATGTCGCAAGCCTTTGCAGTCGCACTCGGTCTCATTATACGTAAGTGTGTGAATCGCACTTCACGGGCAGTCGCGGAGACGAAAAATTGACCGCATCTCCACGTGGTGAATGCGGTTGATTGGGCCGAAGCTCTGGTGGTGCTGATGATACTGATTTTATTGTTCATAGGTAGTGCCGACGGTGCTGATTTTTTTATTTCTCATACGTAGTGCTGAATTCTGGGCTGCGTTTCGACTTCACTATTACTGCTTAATGGTCGGTAAAATGCAGAGCCAGTGGTTCTTCGAGCGGATCAGCTTGGATCAGCTAGAAGCCGTGGGAACGCATCTCCAACGCTTAAGTCAACGGCCCATGTCAGAAAGAGAATGTGTGGTATGGAATAGGTTATATACGCAATTGAGCATTCGACCGCAGCGCCCTCTCGTCTATAAACGTTGAGCCAACGCATGCAAAGTTTAACGCGATTATATGCGCATTTGACCGCAGCGCCCTCTTCTGTATAGAGGTTGAGCGGCTACATGCAACATTTCATCCATGACATCCCCAGCTCTTTAGTTTCAACCACACCTCAGAGCCACCTCAGAAGCCGAGTGGTTAAGGCGATGGACTAGAAATCCATTGGGGTGTCCCTGCACAGGTTCGAATCATGTCGACTGCGCAAACATTTACTTTTTTAAGAAGACAGATGGGATGGCAATCGATGTGAGCACAGACGCCGGACGGACAAGGCTAGACCCTAAGGAGCTTCGCCCCTAAAAAAGAAAGCGCTGTGATCTCTACCAAGATTTCCCAAAATCCCCTGCCGTCGTGGCGCGGTACGTATTGCAACAAGTCTATTGTGGAAAAGCCGCGCGTGAGAGGGTAGCTTCCGCTGCGTTAATTCAAGGTGTTTTTGTCCACCTGAACGAGGGGCGGTCTTGGGGGAAAGGGTGCGTGAGAGCATAGCTTTGCTGCGTTAACGAGGCGTTTCTGACCATCGGAAAGATGGGCGAACTAAGGTTACGTGCGAGCCACGTATTTTAATCACCAATATTTGTACGTGTGAGAAACAGATATTCTAGATATAGTCAGTATTGTTTTCCAAAATATTCCAAGATTGCATTTTCCGCTTTTGTTTCAAACAATAACATAGATGGCTGCCGGCGTTTGCGGCCTGCTCGACGAGCCTACCTCGTTGACTTCGTTTTACGTTTTACGTTCACCGAGGTGTTGAGAAAAAGATTTCCTGAACCGCCTTAGTTGAGAGCAAGCAACAGTCGGAAATACGCGCCTTAGGAAGCGCTGTGCGGGTGCTTGTTTTCCTAGCGGGAGCGGCCTAAGCCTAGCGTCCCACGTCGTCTATTTTCTCTTGATTTGTTCGTTTGCGCGTGTTGATGCTGAATAAAAAGTTTGGTTCCCGAAAGAGCGGCCCGCTGTTCTGTGATGAGCTCAATCGTCGTGATTCTGACCAGGCTTTCAATACTGAGAATAAACCTACATAGGTCAAACTTTTCGGGCCATTTGAGTAGTTGCAAATGAGCGTTCAGCTCAGATCAACTTTGTCCAGGTATCTTTCTGTCATTGATTCGAAAGGAAAGTAGCTCTCAAATTTTGTATCGGATCTGGCCCTCCAAACCGAATATTGTTACGTCGCGTTTTTATTTTGCATCATGGCGCTCATCCACCTTGCTTGCAGATGCCAGGCAAATAAATAAATAAATAAATAAATGCAAAAACAAGCAGAAACGACTGCATATTTGTTTTGTTGATATTTTAGTCCTCTAGGTCGGCTCTTATCGCACATCGACAGGCGCTAACAGACGCTAGTATTGAACCATGACTTGTAAATGATGGAACTCTAGAACGCCGCTTTCATGACCGGATCTTACCGGTGTGTACAGACGACGATACACGGTGGGGGGATAGCAGCAGATGCAGAAAGCTGACGCTCGACTGCTCTCACGACTAACAGACGGTGTCAGGCGACGAGCTAGACGCCAGCCGAAGTGATCATCACAAAGCCGAAGTGTCATGCAACAGCATGACATTCCGGCTTCTGTGACGTCATTTTGTGCCACTTCGGGACCACCTTTTATGTATGGCCAGCATAGGACACTAAACACACTAGTCGGAGAGGCGCTCCCGGCACCATAGTATAGTGTCAATTCACTCAAGCCTATACAAAATGTTACTTGGATAAGATTTGTTACCAAAATGTAAACAACCAAGCTTACATTGGTACATCCCCAGCAATCAGCAAATCATAACCACTTGAAAATTCTTAGGATGTATGCTACTAGTAATAAGAACCAATTACTGCTGATATGTAGTCAAAATTAGGAGTCATGAACTCGCTCTCTTGAGTGCACACTAAAGCTTCTGTGCACGCCATTTTTCATACATTTGAAATGCCACGTCGTCGCTGAAATGTCGCTAGCTAACGCAATTTTTATTTGGTAGGGAACATAGGTTCCTATACTTGCAGACATCTTAAGAAGCGAATGGGGTGAGGAGTCACAGGCAACTTACTATGCGGAGAGTAAGCCGTTCGCTTCTGGCACAGGAGTTGCGGTGACGTCATAACGATGCCGAGCTCTGATTGGCTTTGATTGAAAGGATAGTGGGTAGGCCTCAATGCTAGATGACTTGAGGTCTACCCCCTATGGTTTTCAATCAGCCAATAAGAGCTCGGGGTTCTGACATCATCGCAACCCCTTTGCAAGAAGCAGACGAACTTGCTCTCCTCATAGTTCCATGACAACTCCGATTACGACATAACTCAATAAGAACGCCGATGAACTATTCGCCAAGCTGGATAGGTAAAGGTGATATAAGCCACGCCTTACCTCGTTTTTTAACATGTCAGTTTCGAGAGAATCGGTGGAAGAGACGCTCAGGATATAGGCGGGCTTTGCGGCATTTAGTTCAAACGACAATGAAAGTGATATCTTAATGTAACGTTTGTTTATGCGTTACCTTGTCACAAAAATAGCGCACATCTTCAGGTACTTTCTCGACGATAAACTTGGATTTGTACAAGAGTCGTGCAATACAGTTCAACTCTTAGCATTGGCTATCTTAAAAACCAAATAGTGAAAACTTGTTCTGCTGCTCCAAGATAATTTTAGCTTTATTACTCGTGATCTCAGGTACTTCAAATCATCTAGCGTACTGCATAAAACAAAACAAACTGAAAACTGCGAGCATACTTACAAAAGCTACGAGAAAATAACTGACTGTTGAAACTACGGAAAAAAAATTCCAAAGACTGGTAAAATGCAAAGAAACCTTGGCGTATATCAGCAGTTTGGATCCCCTATTCTCTTTCCATGTGGCACAATTCAATATTTGCACAGTCGGCTGCGTCTGCTGCTGAATTCAAGTACATAATAACATATGCAGGAGGCTCCGCGTCGGTATTCGAAATATGTCACCCGAATGGATAGTGATATATGTTTGGAGCCGTTATCGTTCCCCATTTCCAGTCCTTCCCCAACCTTTCCAAACATTTTCAAATAAACATATTATATGCCCTGTTACGATCGATTCGGAGTCAGCGCCAAGCCGCTAAATAATTCAGGTTCCGAAAAGCAGCACGATTATGTATCATCGCTGCAATAATCTCGGCGTTCGGCAAAGCTTTGTCGCTTGCGCCTAGGCTTCCTCTTCGCCCTCCGTATACCATGTTCTTTACACGTGTATTGAATTCCTCTTCAAAGCGCTACTGTTACGTTGGAATATCAGAATGCAAGGGTTAGAACAAACGTCCTATGAGGCCGCTACAGCCGAATGCAGTTTCTCAACTTTCTCAAGCTCGTTGTGGAAACATGAAATAGCAACAATATCTAGAGTGGCAATTTACTTCATTTTGTCGATTAGTCGGTGTCCTAACTTTAAGGAGGGTTTGTATTTGTTAATTTTCCCAATCTTGTTGCTTTATTCTGTTCCAAAAGGCCTTCGCAGGTAAATTAACCTAGTATGTAACTTGATATTGTAGATTTTATTACATTTATTATATGTTCCTTATCATATGGCCAGGTGGACATAGTATAGGGGGCTAATCGTAACGATCATTCGGCTAATTAAGTAAAATTTATTACTTATCATTTTAAGTAGTAAAAATAGAATGTGGTCCTAATTATAAACTCGCTGAGCCTAATAGAAAACCTCTAAATCAGCCATTTTCACAAAGACATTAAACGCGTGAGAGGCGTAATAGTGGGCTAAAGTTACCACTCGTGGAGCAGGTACAAGGCTGGGGCTCTATGTTCGTCAAAACACAAATGACGGAGAAAGAAGTACGAACAAAAGGAGCCATCCCCAGCCTTATGTAAGTCATATGATTATATTATTGTTACACGCTGACCAGCTATTATCAGCAAAATAAATTGCAGTTGTATTTCGATATATTGGTCAAACCGTCATATGCAGAATTCAGCTTTGTGAGGAACGCAGCGTGCGCCAACTTCTGTCTCAACCTTCCCGGTTCGCGACGCCTCACTTTTTGTAACATTTTTTTTTTCGAAGCTTTTGCAGCAGGCGAAGTCTTCTATACCCGTTTTCACCTCAAGAAAACAGTAAGTTTTGCGCATTGTTCATACGCCACGCGAAATAGCTCTCGCCAGATTTGGTTGTCGGAAACACCGGCGCTGCTTTTGGCGTTTGAAATGTGTACTCCTTGATCAGATAACGTGCATCCACTCCAAAATGCTAATAAATATATCTTAAATCTCCACCTAAAGGTGAATATTGGTAATCATCCGCGAGAAGCCGGACTTTTTTTCTATGGTTCTTGAGGTGAAAACAGGTATAGAAGCGTCTGAAAATCCTCCTCCTGCTTATTTTTGTCTTTTTGTTGTCCTTCATGTTGTTTTGTTTACAATAACGTTGTATGGCACGCGGAGCTCGCGGCGCAGGTGTTGGGCAGCGGGCCAACTCTGTTCAACTGTCCGCTCTGCAGCACACTTAACTTCTAATGCTAAAAGGTTCGCTTCAGTAGAATGAAATTTTGTAACATTATATGTACCTTTTCTCTGAGAAAACACACGTCTGGTGCTTTCCCGACACCATACTTGTTCGGAAAGATAGTGCAATTTTTATCTTATATTTCAAAGTTCTGCGAGCGTGAGAACTTGTTCCAGTTAAACATAGACGGCAAGTGTATCATAGCGTTCAAAACAGCGAGATTGCATACGCCGCACATAGAGGGTGTGGCATTGGTGGCACTAGAGTCAGATAAAACTGTCAGTGGATGGAGAGAACAAATTAATCATTAAAACAGCGGGGCATTAGTAAAACTAAAGAACACTCACTTTAAAAAAAAAAAACGCCACATTAAGTTCCGATGTGCAGGTCTTTAAATATCACGCTAAAATTTGTTTAGGAGTTGTTTCTCTTATAATAATATTATTATTTCCACATTAATAAAATTAATAAATTACCATTTCTTAAGCAAAAACTCTTGTTCACATTCGTTGTTTGTCCCCTTGGGATAAGAAGACAAATAAGCAACTCGTTGGTTGCTTGACGAGCCACTACACTCGTAGCAGAACAAAGAAACACATAAAAAAACACAAACGGATGGCATATTTATGAAGCAACACCCTAAAGGCTGATATATTACCGTGTACAAAAAAAATTAAAACATTCAATATGTTTTATAATTCAACTATTATAGGGCGCCTGTAGGAGACACCATTAGATAGATATTGAAATTATATTTTTCGAGGAATTCATTCAATGCTTCTAGATTGAGTTCAAGAAAACGATTTTGAAGCCGGGGAAGGGTCGATCTTAATATTGTATTCCCATATTGATGAAATACGGCACTAACTATGTCTCGGCACCGCGAATTTATTAATCTGATTGCCAAGGTTTCAGATGGTAAAATTGTTTTGTAAACATTTCCCTTGTGTCTAAAATGTATTTTTATCAGAAAGAGTACATTTGTAATTCTACTGTTTTTTTTTAATTTGTACGAGTATTCAACCAATTAAACTATTTTGTGAATGACTATCACATGTCCGGTAACATGTAATGCGAATTTGTTTTCCCGTAGAGTATATATATATATATATATATATATATATATATATATATATATATATATATATATATATATATATAATATATATATATATATATATATATATATATATATATATATATATATATATATATATATATATATGTAGA
This sequence comes from Ixodes ricinus, assembly GCA_037355805.1. Lineage (NCBI taxonomy): Eukaryota > Metazoa > Arthropoda > Arachnida > Ixodida > Ixodidae > Ixodes > Ixodes ricinus. The sequence goes on from JAZHYW010043161.1 coordinate 23,002, forward strand.
TTTGTAGAGGTTTTATATTAACAGACTAAGACGCAATAGTTGCTTTTCACCTAGAAAAGGGGTCTGTATAAGAAGTGCATAAAAGAAGAATGGAGCATGTTTCTATATTCATTCATAATATCGACGGCCATCGACATTTTGTTACATGTATCTGTACACTTCCATCCCTCGATCATGTACTGATTAATCATTATATATAGTACTTTTAAGCTATCTACTATGTCTACATGATTTCCACAGAAAGAAAGGTTACATGTACACGCACCGCTAGTATTTCGTGATCTATGTAGAACATCCTTTGTATGGGTGGCATCCATTAGCAAAACTTTTATATCGTCCAAGCATTGAATTCTTTTTCATTAATTTGCCGTACCCATATTTTGATTAGCGTCACAGCTTGAGAGAAAAATGCACTGATGTGATCTGCGTATATTATAAAATTTACGTTACAACCAACATAAAAGTCGTACAACAGCTGTACACCAGCTGTAAACCAGCTGTCCCGCTGTACACAGCTGGCCTGATATCTAATCGGTTATTATTCATATCTACGCACTGATAACGGCTTCATGGGAACATTTTTTTATATTTCCTGCTAAACCACGAACGTCCAAAATATATATATTCTTGGCGGACGAGCACTAAAAAAATAAAAACCTTAAATACTGCGAGTGTGATCAGTTTATTTTAATATGATCTACAATTAACTCGTTTTGCGTCACTAATGGTAGTTCCTTGGAACGACCTTTTCTAATTTATATTGAATGGACATAAGGATTTATAATTTTGAACAAAAACGGCAGATTTATTTTTTCTTTATTTTCTTTGTACCTTTAGAAAATGACTGTAAAACAAAAATAGGTCGATATTTCCAAAGTCGGTTTATGCCAAAGATCTACAAAAGTAAAACTTTTGCAAGTTGCATTTGGTTTTATAATATTTCCTTGTTTATTTCTGGATTAAGACATGCGTCAGGCATAGGTCTTATATAGGCCTCAGGCATATCTTCGTGCCAAGTAAGTTGCCTTCAGTATTTTAAAATCTATTAAAAAATGCATAGACTCTTTTTTTTATGATTAGAGCAGTGGCGAGAGAAAAACAACCGAAAAGAGTAACTTTTTTTTTGGGGGGGGGGGGGGCGCTGGGGGTGGCAACGCATCACGCGTTGTGCTCTTATATATATACATACGAGGGCGTTCATAAAGATCGTATTATTGGCACAAAAAATTAAAGGAAACGGAATAAAACAGGCATCAACATGAGCGTGCGTCCCTCTAGTTTCCGCACCGTATAAACATCGCATGCTATAGTAGCTCGTAACGCCGCTAGGGAGACAGAAACAAAAATGGCACCGCCCGTCGGTGCCAAGCACATGCAGTGATCCGTTTTTTTTCATTTGAAGGGAAGCAATGCCAAGGATATTCATTCCAATCTGGGAGCGTTGTTCGGGACAACGTCCCAGTTTACGACACTTTTGGTTAAATGGCACAGACGCTTTTAGTGTGGCTAAATAAAGGAAAGCATTTCAAGGACGGTGATCAAGTGATTGATGAAGTGGAGCGATTCCTGAACACTCAAGACGAGGAGTTCTACAACAATGGCCTCTGGCATGTGGTGCATCGCTGGAAAAGTGGGTAACTTTTGGTGGCGAACATGTAGAGAAAGTCTCAACTCCTAGTCGAGTTTGATTGCTGAATCTCTACTCCTTCGTGACAATAATACGAACTATGAACGCCCCTCGTATATATATATATATATATATATATATATATATATATATATATATATATATATACCAGGTGTTCATTTTTAATTCGAACAGATTTATTTTAAAAATGCCGTGAAAGTTACACTTATGCTGCTTGTGGAGGTGAGTTATACGGTCAGGGGGACATATTATAGGGGGCTAATCGTAACGATCAGTTAACTAATAAACTAAAATTCGATAATTAACTTTTTAATTCATGAAAATAGACATATGGTTCCAATTAGAAACTTGCTCAGCGTCATCGAAAAGCACTGAATCAGTCATTTTCAGAAAGACTTTGAGCGCGTGAAAAGCGTAGTAATGCACTAAAGCTACCACTCGTGGAGCAGGTACAAAGCTAGCGGTTGCGGTAAGGCGCCCGCGCGATTTTTCCGTCTCTTATCTAGCCCCAGCCTTGTACCTGCTCCCCGAGTCGTAACTTTAGTGCACTACTAAGCTTCTCACGCAGCTCAAAGTCTTTCTGAAAATGACTGATTTAGTGGTTTTCGGTGACGCTGTGCAAGTTTTTAATTGGAACCATATGTCTATTTTCATTAATTAAAAAGTTAATTAACGAATTTTAATTAATTAGCCAACTGATCGTTACGATTAGCCCCTATATATATGTCCCCCTGGCCGTATAACTCACCTGCACTAAACATAAATCTGTTCGAATCAAAATGAACACTCATTATATACGGATATATATATATATATATATATATATATATATATATATATATATATATATATATATATACATATATATATATATATATATATATATATATATATATATATATATATATATATATATAAGTCAGAGATCCGTACTTGCGGAGTTGCTATGCTAAGAGTTTAATGTATCTATTAAGACAGTTTCGCCGAGATGGCTAGGCATATATGATCTCCTGACGAAGCCGAGCCTCTCGGCGAAACTGTCGTAATACATACAATAAACTCTTAGCATAGCAACTCCGCAAGTACGGATCTCTGACTTATTACATTTTCCCGGTCCATTGTTCTCAAACTACTCTGCCTCACCTATATATATATATATATATATATATATATATATATATATATATATATATATATATATATATATATATATATATATATATATATATATATACACAGTGTTTCATGAAAGGTGGACAAATTCGATATTGCGAAAACTACGCGTTGCACCAAAAAAAGGCTTGTGTCGTTTTGGTCCTGGGCCAGGGACCTTTTTAGGAAAAAGATTAAAGTCCGAGATTATTATATTGTTAATTATTTTTGCGTAATTAACTTTTTTATTATTGGGTTTAAGGGCATGGTTTTAATTAGAAAATTACTCAGCATCGTCAAAAAACACTAAATCAACAAATTGCAGAACGATAGAAGGCACGGAAGCATTTTACGGCTTTCTGAAAAACCGTACAAATTCGACGGGTTTTTAAGTTTCGGTTTGTAATCGGAGCGCATCTCCGCCCCGGCAGCACCGCGCCCCGTGGAGAGATAGTGCAACCAGCCTCTGCTGCGTCGCGCGATGACAGCGCAGCAGAGGTTGGATGTACTATCTCTCCACGGGGCGCGGTGCTGCCGGGGCGGAGATGCGCTCCGATAAGAAACCGAAACTTAAAAACCTGTCGAATTTGTACGGTTTTTCAGGAAGCCGTAAAATGCTTCGCAGTGCCTTCTATCGTTCTGCAATTTGTTGATTTAGTGTTTTTCGATGACGCTGAGCAATTTTCTAATTGAAACTATGCCTTAAACACAATATTAAAAAAGTTAATTACGCAAAAATAATTAACAATTTAATTATCTCGGACTTTAATAATTTTCCTAAATAGGCACCTGGCCCAGGACCAAAAAGACACAAGCCTTTTTTTGTTGCAAGGCGTAGTTTTCGCAATATCGAAATTGTCCACCATTCGTGAAACACCCTGTATGTAATATATTAATATATATATATATATATATATATATATATATATATATATATATATATATATATATATATATATATATATATATATAATAAATTATCAAAAGCAGGAACCTGGTAATGTTTGTCCAAGGTGGGACACCACACGGATTTCACCTTGGGAGACTCCTTATTTTCATCTTTTAGACTGTAAAAAAAAATTAAAAATAAAGCGTCTATCTTGTCACAAAACACATTGAAATTGCAATCGCTGCAATGTACAAAGGGAGTTCGGTGAAGACGAGGCGGAAAATATCTGCAGATCTAGAAATAAAACAGTATCTGCTGTGCCACTGTGCATGGTGTTGCACAATGCTCACTGCTATAAAAACTTACCGTTTTCTTTACGTTTAAGCATATTTTAAGCCTCGTAATTAGCCGAGCTCGTTTCTTAGATTTTAATGATTGACTCTCACTCGTACTTTGCGGAAAAGTAGGCACCCATATTTCTGAGAGTGCACTATAATTATGTCTCAGATGGACGAACAAAAATTATGTTTGCGAACAAAATATTATTTGTACAAGAAATTCGGGGTAGACTAGGTCGAAATTTAGAAGTGCAAGAAAATAGAGTTTGCAAAACTGAAGCCGCGAACAACCAGGCAATTCCTTACGCTCCTTTCTAGGGTCGCGTCCCGTCAGGTAGTAACCAACTCTGTAGCCAGACAACGCTCCTGGCTCTTTGATGGCCGCGAGTGATTGTCTCCAGCAGCCAAAACAAAAGAATGGTCGGAATCCCGGAGAGAACGGAATCCAAAGCACGTAAACAAAACAAAAACAACAAATACGAGCCCCACTTGTCGTCGCCAAGGCAGCGATGGCGAAGATTGGGCGGTGTCCAATCCACGCCGCATGAAGAAAGAACGGCTGCAATTACCCGGGAAGTCCGGTGACACTCTTGAGGATGGATTTCCGGTTGACGGTCGACCCCGCACTGAGTGCTACACAAATGCCGGCCGAATGAAGACCGACGCCCGGGAAGACCGGGACGCCGTTTCTTTTCATTTGTTGGAAGCCCCAGCCGCGGACCGCCACCGAGATTCCTGGTGAATGCGGAAGACCCGCCGGATATTTCCGGGTCGCTGTTCAAGCCGAATGAATTTGTCGTGAAAAGATTGGTCAGAAAAGGCCAATAGAAGCGCAACTTTTGTTCGTTTCAGTTATGTGGAGGGTTGTCTGATTTGTACAGTATTGTGTCGTTCCACAGTTTTTAACATTATGTGTTTATGAGCTTGGTTAAAGAAAAGTGTAATGCTCGAGTGTATTGAAAAACTTTTCACGCAGGTCGAGGCCACATAAAGCATGCATAAATTGTAGCAGACAATGCATACGTTTCTAAATCACGTAGAGGGCATAATTAGTCATAACAGTTCATACCTCAGCAAAACTAGAAACAAACAAGTGAAACCAGAGAGAATCATCAAAGAGCTCAGCGGGAGTTGAATCGCGGACCATGGTACCCGCAGTCTGACATCTTTTCTCCGCGCCACAAGTAGGAGGTGAACGAGATTGCAACGAACTGGACAATGTATGACCTGCCTCGAACGGCCGCCTGCAGTAGCGCGCGACTGCTAATTCGCCCAGCGTGTTTTAGGGATTAATATAATCCGACTTAACGAGGACACGGGCATACGCGCGCCGGGTATACGTGATGTTGTCAGAACTGGCACTGTACACATTGCGGCGCCTGAGTGTAGCCATCGCAAGAAGCGGCGGCCTCAGCTGCGTCGCAAAACAGGTCTTGCTTTATTTCGCGACAAACTATCGCGACCAAAATGCTCCGCGCGCACACGCATGGCGCTCCGCGCTTGCGATGTATAGCATCCGGATTCCCGGAGCGTGGGTGCGATAGCGGCGGACCGTAGAGACGCATCTCTGGCGGGACTAGACTAGCGTAACCAGCACCGACCACCGCTGACGGACGCTCCGAAGACGTCGGACTCTATCGAGCCTTTTAGTTCGCAAGCGAAAGTCGGGGCTAAGTTATATTGAGCATACTTAGTCCGCAGGATAAAGGCTCTGGGAGGTTATGCTTAGTCCAGCTTAGTCCCCAGTAGACCGTCGGCGGCTAGGCATATTTAGCCCAGAGTACTTAGCCCACGGGGGACCGAAGTCGGCCAGTCCTACTCAAGGCCTGGTTGTACAGCGTCGTAACGTCGACGAGCGCACGTGCCCGATCGTGTTGGCCGACGCTGCTGCGGAGGGGGTCTAATAATCCAGCGTCACGTGCAACGTGACGTAGCGTAACGTATGCCAGCGAACGTCGGCGTAGCTCACGAAGGAATAGAGCATGTTCTATAGGGCTCGATGTGGCCTAACGTAACGCGGCGCGCGCGTACGCGCGCCATGCTTACACTTAGGTTGTCGAAGAGTCGGCACTTTACAGTCCGGCGGCCGGCGCGCTTCGGCGCCACTGTGGCAAAATAAGTTTTGCTTAGAACACTTAGGAGTAATAAAATACCGAGGTTTCTTATAGTTTGAAGAGAATCGGAAATAAACGGCAAAAGCTCAATCCCATTTCTGAAAAAATTTCGACTGAGACATAAAAAAAGCGCATCAATAAAATAATTAACATAGACCTTTATCTCCAAAGTCCTACAATGCATGAAGTACGGTGTCTGGAGACAGATCCTTTAAACTTGTACCGAAGATCATAAACAGTTATTTCGGAGAGTGAAAGTGAGCCTATACTTTTATCCCCCGCCGAATCTGGAGGGAAACTGATTTGGTGCATAGGTCACGTAATGTCAACTTGCCCGATAAATTTAGCTGCAAAATTAACGTCATGTGACCTAAACACCAATTCCAATTTCCTACTGAATTTAGTCAAAAATTAATGTCACGTGACGGGACGTCATGAAACCTATACACCAATTAATTTCACACGCTAAATGTAATGGGAAGTGCACGGTCATCGATAGGTTCCGGCCTTTCCCAATGCTACAGAATTTCAAGAAAGCTACTGGGTGTGTTCAGATCAGACATGCTCCTAACTTGGATACCCTTTTCAAGATACTATATTCCAAATACTTTCAGTAGGATTTTGGCAACTTTTAAATACATTTCGTCTAGAGCAGGAGTCTTCATACTTTTTGAGTAAGGTGCCAGATTGGCGGTCGATCGCAGTTTCGATGGCCAAATTGCTCTCGTTTTTTCTGCTATCTTCATGCACGTCGATGCGTCGTTTTTAGAGCACAGCTCTTAAGACTGAACACCATAGAGGGAATATGCGGCCAAAAACCTACGAACTTTGCCCGGTGGCGTTCGCTCTTTTCGCGGCGTCAAAAAACTGTCTGTTCGCTGCAAATGTAGCGGAGCTAGATATTCTTCACCCAGCGAATGCTGCTACTGGAAGCGGCCGACTCGCTGCGAAGGACACGGGGCAATCCGGCCGTAGTACGTCGATTGGCAACCGCATGGCTCATGCGCACAGTGTTACAGACCAAGCATGCTCCCCGCCGCATTTGGATAATTTCTTTCCCAGCAAACACTTGAAGGCTCGATAAGACTCAAAAGTACATACGCGGCGGCACGTCGTTGTAGATTTTTGCCGCGTAAATTCCGCCGTGAAAGTTCGCTCTATTCAGTTGAGCCATTAGGCGCCCCCTCCCGCGTATAGCGGCGTTGGCAGAGGCGTAACCGCGGCCCCTAATGAGGGCGCCTCGCCCACCAGATTTAGCAGAAAATTTACGTCACGTGACCTCAACATCAATTCAATTTTCCTGCTAAATTTAGTGGGAAAAATGACGTCAGATGATTTCGTGTCGCGTGACCTATGCAAAAATTCAATTTCTCCGCTAAATTTAGCAAAAAAATTACACTCACGTGACATGATGTCAGGAGACTTATACCCAAATTCACTTTTGCCGCTAAATCTAGAGGGGAAAATGACGTCATATGATTTGATATCACTTGACCGTCAGAGAACTTCAGTTTTCCCGCTAAGCTTAGCGGGAAACTTTACGCGTGACTGGCCGGGGCCTGTCATTCTCTATACTCCGTGGACACAGGCCGACCCGACGTCGTCCATTCCCGAATATAGTGGCGTCAGCATCGCTATCGGTGTAACCACGGCACCAAACAGGACCTCTTGCAGCCCCCGGACGACGCCTCCACCGCACCCTCCTCCTCCCTCTCGCTTACCTTCTCGGCGTAACTGCTTCCCTGAAACGGCCTCTTGCCGCCCTCAAATAGCACCCCCCCCCTTCTCTCCCGTACTATTTTACTTATCTCTTGCCTACCATTTCTTTACCACGGTATATGGCAAAATCAAAATACCCCTAAAACTGCGCCCTAATTTTGCATTACAGAGAAGTGTAAACGTATTTTTCTAGTGTAAACATATTTTCTACTAGCGCTCATTTCTGCATTGGTAGCAGCAAGGTTGTTGGAAGCGGGCCACGGGCAGAACATCAATGGAAGCACTGCTTCGAGCCGCGGGCCGGTCGGAAGGCTTCCGCGACCCGATCTGGCACGCGAGCCTGTGTTTAGAGACCCCTGGTCTTCGACACTCTATCTTATTACATTCTCTATATCTTGAACTCAGCATCTCAAATCATTTTGTCAACCTTGGAAAACAATTTGTCGCCGGAAAGTAATATGAAACTAAGTATCGTCAGACTCCAGAGCACACTTCAACCGATTGCAAAGGTGTAGCAACGAAACCGAACACGGAACGCGAAACAAGGCACGCGCGAAACGCAGTTTCTATATGCCCTCAAAAGACAGAATGAAAAGCCTCAAGTACGTACGCCTTTAAAAATCCTCTTCAACGTTTTTGTTTGTTTTTTTCGTTTTTTTTTAAGTTGTTTTAGAACGACAAGTTGCGCTTGGAGCTAGCAACGTGTTTGTGACGTCATCCAGATTTTACACCTTTTGCCTTAAGCTAGAGTGGTTCCGTCAGCGGAAGATTATGACAACAACGCTCGGTACGGTCACAATGGGCCATTTTCAGAAATCGCCGGTTCATATGGTTCTGGTATGAAAATGCGCGAGCACGTTTTCAGTGTAGCGAATATGCTCTCTCGGGCAAGGAAACTAGATCCTGCTGACTTCATTGAGCTCCAGTGACTTAGATGGGGCTTTCCCAAAGCCCATGGTGTGGCTATTGTAACTTAACTTTTGCTCTGAAGTTCGTTCAAAAAAGCACTTATATCAGATTCTTCCGAATAAGCGCACTGCTTCATTCTGAAAATCATCAAACACCGTGTTCCGCCAGGTGGATCCAGTTGTTATTAAAATGGTAGATTCCGACTCTGAAATTTTGATTTCGATGGGTCAAGAATGTTTTGAGCTGATGCGGAATGCGGACAAAAGAATGAGGATTGGAACCGGTTTCGTGAACCTTCTTGTGTTTCGTTTCCCTCTTAACCTTCATATATATATTATATATATATTTTTTTTTTGCAGTTTGAACTTACAGGAGCTTTTCCTCTCCTTTGCTGGGGAGACAAAATACTTGCTCTTGATTGTTCATCAGCAACCGAGGCTGCTCTCCTCGAGTCGCTGTCTCTCCTGACCGTGCATATTTTTTGTTAACTAGCGTACTCATCATCAAATATGACAGCCTGATCAACTTCCACTTCGGCTGTCAAGGATATACAATGCCGGACTGTGTGTTAATTCCCCGAGTCGCGCCCAGGAATATTACGAACCTATTGCGGAATGCGTCATGAGCCGAGCCTGCCACCAAACTAAAGCACGCCAGTTTCCATGTCTACAATACGTGAGTCCCCTTAGTTCCTAAACTTTTTCGGTACCAGTTATGTCCCATGTCTCGAATTATTTCAATCTAACCTTTGGTTGCAGCAGCTAAGTCGCTTCTTGGAAGTCATAAAGATACAACAGAACGTAATTTTCAGCCAAGTCGTCAAAAGTAAAGCCCCCTTTAGAATTCGTTTCATTATTATACTGCCAGCTTGAATTTTCGAATATAATATAATTACTTTTCAAGGTATTGGTAATCCACTCAAGGCAGTTCGTAGTAAGATAACTTACAACATGAATACATTACATTTTCCAGTGGGTATTTTGTATCGTACCTTAAATATTTCTGTTGAGTATTTGGCACAACCCTGGTTCAGTTAAGGACGGTCATAGGGGTGTCATGCCTATTTTTGTGTTTGCAATCGAATTTTTACATGAGGTAGCAAAGCACGCTCATACAACGAAATGAACCTCATTTTTAAAAGAATCTTCTTTGTTGACGTTTACAAACATTGCGTCTGAAAAGAGGTTGAAAGACAATTTTCCCGATTGCGTGTGGACAAAAATTTGAGGGCCGTCGAAATAAAAAATACGACATTTTCAATAGTAGAGTTTTTATGTATAACGCACGCCAACTGTTCTACATAAAGTGGTTAGATCTATTTTATTTTAGTTTATATTTCAAACAAAAACATATGACAAACTTGACCTCTTACGCAACTCTATCATATTAGCCATGTTTCGGCGATTTCTGAACACATCTTAGAATTAGATCCTTAAGCTGAAACTCTTTGTACATAGGAAAAGACAAGCGCTGAAAGACTAGGACAAAGTAAGGAAACGACGACACAAGGCGCACACGCAACTGAAGTTTTATTTTTTTGAAAAACATAGTTCTAGATACACTTTAAAAAAAAAAACTTACGTCACTTTCCACGTGCCCATTCTCTATCTAAGAATAAACGCTCTTTATCTAACAGGGTCACGGAAGGTTCGCTTATGCACTTATCTGCACCCTTCTCCTTTATTGCATACGCCTCATGAATTTCCCTGGTAATCTTTTTGGTGTATCGCCCCAGGATTGCCATGTCATTGAAAACTGGTGTGCACTCACATCGGTTGGAATGCACAGCCAGGTGCCCAGAAGGTGATTCTTTTAAGGAAGCCGCGTGCTCTCTCGCGCGATCATTTACACAACGCCCAGTTTGGCCTACGTAAGACCCACCACAGGAAAGCGGAATGTCATACACAAAACCGGACTGACATACAACGAACTTATTCTGGTGTTTTTTTCTTACACTCGTCACTCTTCCCTTCAAGATCATTGATTTTCCTGCATAACGCAGAGAGCTTTTAGGGCTGAAAGACGACAGGAACGTCGTAACGTTCCGCTACCTTTTTCAAGTTATGAGATACCGCGTGAATGTAAGGTATTACAGCGGTTCTTATTTTTTGGCGTTCATGAACGTTTCTCTCCGCACCCCTAAATTTCTTTTTAAGGCCCCATGCAGCCTCAAGAATCGATCGCAGCGGAAAACCCGCACTTGCGAGCCGATCTACCTATAGAAGGAAGCTCCTTCCCATTTCCTCAGGACAGGATTTTTCCTCAGCGGCTCCGAGGCACGAAGAGGCAATACCTCTTTTCACTAAGTTGGAGTGAGCAGAATTAAAAGGGAGTACACCTTTCTTGGAGCGAGGCTAATAAGCCCAGCAGACATGGTCATCTAAGAATTTTAGTTTTAAATCCAAAAATTGTAACGAGCCCTCCCAGGTTCTCTCATGAGTGAATTTTAACCCATGAGAGCAGGACGTGAACGTGCCGATTACGTCAGCCACCTTCTTATCCGTGAGCTTGTTCCTTGGGAGGGCGATGACCAGGTAATCATTGACATACCTGTATGTTTTAAAAAGGCTATCACCTCCGAGCCTCTCAAAAATAGCTTGGTCGCAGTGTGCTAAAAAAATGTCGCACAGAATAGGCGCAACCCGCGAACCGATGCAGATACCCTGTTTTTGCAAAAACACCTCTCCATCAAAGGAGACATAGGTGTGGTCAAGATAGAAAGATAAAAGTTCAGCGAAACCTTCTACACTCATCCCGCAAGTGCTATGAAAGGCTGTTTCACCGCTGCTCTCAATGCAACTTCTAACAGTGTTAAAAAGGACGGTATGCGGAATAGATCAAAAGAGATCCTCAACATCAATTGAAAAAGCGTCGCACTTCCCTCTACACCCTTCTTTCAAAAATTCAATCAATTCTTCTGTATTCCGGACCCAAAATTCATCCTGCAGTTTCAGGCTTGATAGGTGGGTGCGGAGAAAGGAACATATCTGGATCTGCCACGTATCTCTTTCAGTAACAATTGCTCTAAAAGGTACATCTGTCTTGTGCGTTTCGCCGTGAAAAACAAGTTCAAGGAAAGTTTCTTGCTAGAATTCACCTTTTTCTCCAAAGCAGAGAGGGATAGTTCGCCGCAGCAATTCTTTCGCCCTCACCTTCACTTTGTTCAGGGATCCTGGTTTTACCTGCTTGAAGTTCTTAAGGACAGCTTACTCGGCCCTTTCCCAGTATATCTCCTGCGGAAGGACAACAAAGCCCCCTCCTTGTCGGACATGAGCACCTTGAGATTGTTGATTCTGAAGTGATCAACGATGGATGTCAACTTCGGGATTTTTGCGCGTAGACCAGCCGTTTGGCAGAGCACTTCCACTCCGTCAGCGATGCCCCGATCCCTGTCTTGGGGTAGCACCTTGTCAGCCAAACTTCTGACCAGGGATAGCTTTTCCGGTGGTGTCAGTCTAGGCTCAACGGCGAACTTGGGCCCTTTGTCAAGCGTAGCCTTTAAGTTGCCCGGGAAAGAGCCCCCCCCCCCCCGAGGAAGGTAACCCCCCCCTTGCTTCTTCCTACTGGTCGGTCGCTTTCTGGGCAGCCAGGACAGTTCTGGTTTCCACAGGAACTCAGTCACATCCTTGGCATTCCGAAGGTAGGAGGCGTAGCTTCTCTCAGCCGCTGCACGGTCTTGACACCCTCTGTAGCGCAGCACCTTGAGGCAATCCCGGAACCTTTCAACTTGTTTCCAAGTCTCGGACCTGATGAGCTTGCACATTCGCTTGTGCAAGCTCATCAACATGATTGATCTAATGATCCCAGGCAACGTCTCCAAGACATTAGGGAAAGGACCCAAATATGCAGTTGAGCCGAAGGCCAAATGTGTGGACCTGATTGGTATGGTGCATGGCGTTGCGAGGAAGGTTTCCGAAGAAGAGAGGAACGCATGCATAGCTGCCATCATCAAAGAAGTTTCTAACAGACTCAAAACAACCAAGAAACCAGGCTTGAACACCACCCACACGGTACGTTGGCTTAAAAGAAACAACTGCAGCCTACTGCTTGCTGACAAGACAGGAGAGTTCGTCATCTTAGAACAAGAAATGTACGAACACAAAGCCGAAGAATCCATGCAAAAAAAACTTTGAGGAACGGAAAGACATCAACGAAAGATGTATGAAAAACGCTAGAGCACAATTGGCACGACAGTGCGAAGGACTAGGCATGACCAAGATAGCGAAGGAAGTCAAAGTCAGCCGTGAACTATGTCTGAAATCTTTCTTTGCAGTAAAAACGCACAAGGAAGGCAGTCCATTCAGGGTAATTGTAGAAGACAAAGGCACTTGGCAACATGTGATTGCAAGAGAACTACAGAAACTCTTGTCACTTCTACAAATAGATGATCCGTTCCTGGTTCGTAACTCAGATGAGGTGGTAGGATTCCTAAACGGAACGCAACATATCAATGCTTTCTCGGTAGATGTCAAGGACATGTACTACAACGTGCTACAGCAAGGAGCCCTAGAGGCGGTGGAAGAATGTATTGACGTTTACGGTAGCGTAAAATTCCAAAACCAGAGCGGGATCAGCACATAGGATTTCCTCAATCTCTTGCGCACCTACCTAAGCTCTCAGCACGTCATATATGACCAGGGTGTCGAACCGAACCCGAACCCGGACCGAAAACCGGATCGAAACCGTTACTTTTGACCGAACCGGAACAATACCGAAACCGAAATCGAACGCTTCATATTGCACCCGAACCGGAACCTACCCATAATTTGATGTGGCGGTTACCGTTCAACGAAAACGGTTCAGGGCCAGAGTGTGTCAATAATTGGTCTAAATGAGAAAAGTTGCTGGCGTGTATTTTTCTTATGTTGCCGAGACTAATCCTACATACTGTGCGATATCTTTACATTTCGTTTTCATTGCACACGTAATAACAAATACACCATCGTCTGGAGAGCTTCAACTTTGCTTTGTTTCTTGGATTGACCCTGGCGGCGCGGTTGCGGCGGCGGCGATTTCAAAGCACCGCTCGAAATGTCCAAGTGTCGGAGCGGATTGCGCGTACTGTAGGCACGGAGGCCCACGCGTCAGCGAATGTTTGACCTCCAGATGGACCGCACTAGCAGTCAATGAGCCATTTAGCCAACCGAGCACCGAGAGCGCACCACGTGACCTTCCGTTTCAGTGCAGCGACACCCTGAACGAGGGGGGACAAGTACCTCGCTGAATCGGCAGTATAGTTTTTTAGGGTCGCCTGTAATGCATTTCAATAAAAAACCATTTTTTCTTCAACGTGCTTAAAATGTTACCTTACAAAAAAAATTGTTGGAGGCAACGTTAGTCGGCGATGATTTGCTGACTAACGAGAGAAGAAAATGTGTCTGTTTATTTTTTCTTTTCTAGGTTTGTCAGACTAGCAAGGCCAGCATGTCGCCTGTTCAGCCATTTTCTCACTTTTGTTTCAAGACCTCTTTCATCGTCTTCAACTGAGCATTTGAGAAATGTTGTTCGCTGGGGGGGCATTACCTGAACTTTGTTCGGTGGCTGACAGGTACAAATGGCCCAATATGAATCCCTCAGACCGGGTCATTTGCATAGAGCGTTGTTTGTAATAAAAAATCAAAGTGACTAGACAAAGCATCGCCACGAGATCTTTCGAACAGGGTTTTTCCGCCGGAACCCGAAGCGCTGTCAAGATGTAGTCACATTCCATTCTAGTACGTGCTCACGTGCCCGGTCACCGACACATTGGCCAGTCCGGCCGATGTATACGGCCACAGCTAACGGGATCTCGATCAACTATCCCAACTGCGCAATCGACGTCCCTGTTTCTGTGTTTTACGGAACATTTGGTTCTTCTCGTTCCCCTGTCAGCCACTCTGGGGCATAGCTGTGACATCTTACTGGGTCCCGAAAGCAGGTAGCATGTATAAAAAAAAACACGTGTGTGCAGAGCAAAACAAACCAAAACATATGAAGGCAAGCATCTAGCTAGAAACCTTTTTACTGTTTCCAAAATCACAGCCCAGCTGTGGTGATCTTCACAGCCCAGCACGTGCGTGTTTGTTCGCTTCGGAAAGCGAGCAAAGCACGCGCTATTCACCCGAACACTAAAGATGGCACCGGGCACAAGTTCTTTTTTGGAAAGGTATGTAGACCCATCCTGAAAATAGCCCTCTTCTGGCAGAGTTTGACAACAGCTGCATGTGCAAAAACACCATAAAAATGGAAAACCGATCGCTTGTATATAGTTCACTCAAGAACAGTAATATACAAATGTACATAGCCTCACATTAATGGTGACTTTTGCGCACGTCACTTTGCAGAGTTTTCATATCTGCCGGAAGAGGAAGTATTTTGGGATGGGTCTACATAGTATTTCGGGCTCAGAAAAGGCTGCAGGAAGTGCTCGGTCCATATCAAAGGTCAAGTTAGGAACCGGTTCGAACCGGTTCGCACTTGCGAAAACCGATAACCGGAGTGATATTATGTTCACTACCATAAACCGGAACCGAACCGGAACAAAATACAATGCTACTGACCCTGAACCTGAACCGAACCGAAATAATGACCGGTTCGACACCCTGTTTATGACGGAAGCGTTTACACCCAAAAAGAGGGCATTTGCGATAGGATCATGCGTTGCGCCAGCCTTATGCGACATATACGCTTGCAAGAGGCAACAGAGATTTGGAGCCGTTATTCCAGGAGCTAGGAGTGACTAGGTGCTTCAGATACGTGGACGATTTTCTGGTATGTTTTCCGATGAACAAAATGACAGACCTTGTGAGCGAAAAGGTAATGCAGAAGTTCAAGATAGTGCACAGAAGGTCTTGAATTCACGTTTGAACAACCGGAGAGACGCATGCTGCAGTTCTTAGACATCGAAATGGCATTTGGAGGAAGCATACCTGCTGGATGTACAACACCAGAGGGAAGAAAGGCATACTGCCGCACGACTCAGGGCACGCTAAGTTGGTGAAGAGGAGCGTCGCCTCAGGGTGCGTTTGCCAGGCCATAAAGAAATCATTCCACCGTAGGATGTCCGAAGGCCTGCAAAGGTACGCGTACGCGCGACTACGAGGCAAGCGGCTACCCAGAACCCCTGACTCCCGTTTCACTCGTTTTGTACCTCAGCGAAAGGCTAGAAGCGCGAGCTCATAGCTGCGCAGCGGCACCCTTGGTGCACGAAAGCTTGTGCCGCCGAGGTGTGCCATAGAGCGAGGGAGCTCGCGCTTCGCAGCCTCCTTCTGCGGTGGCAGCAACGGAAAGGTGAAACGAGTAGCGGCAACTGTTGCAGAAAATGGCCATGACAGCGACTTCAGAGGCAATCTCAAAACCAAGCGAAAAAGGACGCGGTCAAAAAAACACTGGTAAAAGTGATGCCATACATTCACAAATTTTCGCACGGGCTGAAAAAAGCGTTGCCGGAAACACATGAGGCGAAGTGGCCTGATTCACCCCCATCAAGCCAAGGTGACTCTGCAAACATGGCAAATAAAGAGGAAGGCGACCCTACGGGTCAATCGGGTCGTGTAGGGTAAACCACAAAGCAAGTTCGTCGTGAATGCGTAGAAAGGTTCGTCTATAAAATGCCACTGACGTGCGGAAAATCGTACACGTCGGAGGTGCCGATAATGAAAGACTTCCGAGAACACAAATAGGCATGTTGGCAATTGCAAGCACCCGGCAACCTTTGCAGCGCATTGTGTAGTGATTGCCTGCGAAGCGCTATCGGGTTCTACCGCAGTCTGTGGGACGAGTCACAAGATGAGAGATCAAAGCGCGAAGTTATGGAAACCTTCCACGCATGGCGTCAGGAAAGCACGGCACTCGCGTACAGTGATTCATCTATTAGCACTGAACGACAAGGAAATTGAATTGCTCAAACGCTACACCAACATAACGAGGGAGGGAGCACCATGCACTCAGCTTCGAGGTCCCATCTTACATCATCACGGGGAGTCCGGAACACATAGTACAGAACAGAACGCAAAACCACAAAGATCGAAAGTTCACGCATCCACACGAAGACATTTTGATTATTTCTCCCGATTTTTAAGCTTTCCAGTCTCTGTCAAAAGGGCAACTCACGTAAGAGAAGAAGAAAGAAAAGAAAAAAGAGTAAACAGTTGTTAGTCTGCGGCCATTCGCGTAATGTTGTGTTTCTCCTCATCTCAGTAGTAACTTGTCAACTTCCTTTTTTATTTTTGGTCACGTGTGTGTTTTGCAGAACTTCGCAGCGCAACGCTTTGATCCAGATATGTTCTATAACCAACTGCAACGCTGACGAGTCAAGTCACTGTTTAGCTGACCAGTATCCTCCGACGCTGAAGCACGCGCACGCCTTTCCCGTTCAAAATATTCGGCGTAAATAACCAAAATAATGCGCTGACAAACGCGGCGTGCAAGATTACAAATTGTTGTAGGTTTCTGCTTTAGAAACTTTAATACCGGCTGAGGCCAGCACCTGCGACGCGTGGAACACCGATCCCATGGTAGAAGAAAATACATTTAGCTAGGTGACTCCTGACCGCTCTTCCGCGAGGAGCAGGCGACCAGACGGTGTTCTGGAGCCACCATCCAGGGAACCAGGAGAGTAGACTTTCTGCGTCACCTTACGATACACCGCAGGAAAGGCGGCGTACGAGCGCAGGCTCCATGCTCTGGGGCCTACCCGGCGACACAACCTCTTCGTGACTTAAGAAGAGCGGCTGCCAACGCAGTGGGCTTCGCGCTTTCAGCCTCTCGCTGCGGTAACAACCCAGGGTGAAAGGAGTAAGTTACCTGCGCGCCGCCTGCGCGAGGGCGCGCGAGGTGTAAGCACCGCGAGGTGAGTCTCTCCTCGGCGGCCACGGTTTCGGGGGCGTAGGTGGCTCGCCTCTTTCGAGGTGTGGTGGTGGTGTGCCGGCCAGTGGTTGGACTCATGTTTTATTTACGGTGCCTGTCGATGCGGGGCACAAGTTTATCGTGTACGTGGCCTGGTGAGCCTTAGCTTGGCGGTTATGCCATATGATGGGAAAGGCGTGCTTCGCCTTCCCAGCTGCAGTTCGAATCTGGGTACCGGCAACCGCTGCAGCTTGATGTGATCCTTGTTGAAAAGCCATCCACGTATGACGCCCGCCTGGGACGTGGCGTTCGGGCACCTGTGAGGGCCGATCGCAAGTTACTGCCACCATCAGGTCTTTTCCTCTTGTTGACGAAGTTGAAAACCAAGCTTCCTGCGCCCGACTTCTATCGAAGATCGGAGATGCGAAGACCTGGAGAGAAAAAGACTGGTAGTAACCAAGGCGCTGTGGACTGCATACTATATTGTGTAACGCGGTTTGCTGGTGTGCAGGCCATAAAAATGCTATCGCTGCCTGCGCCATGCCGATCCGCTCTCTAAAGCATACAACAAAAAGCACTTCTGCTGAAGCAGCGCTGACAGACGAAGAACAGAGGAGGCCTTTATACAGCCCACGAACAAGAACCTTTTCCAGTTGGCTGAAGACAGCGGAACAGTTCTTCGTGGAAAATAAAAAACCATCCGACTGGCACTCCCGAAGAAATAGCCCGCGTAGCCCATACCTACCCGCAAAACACTCGAACGTAATCTACCGATGCGACAATCAGCTCAGCGTAATGATGCAGGCGGAACATTTGTGCAGACCCCGAAATGAGGTCTGCAGCTGTGGCATTACGCACGCAGACAGCGTCCGGCTTCCATTGCGGCGTAATCGCCGGCAGCGCAAATTTCATTTGCGTGTCTAAATGGTTGAATTCACTCATCATTCGCCGCCATGATTCGTCAGATCTGGCGATTGGCTTCTGGCGTTGTGTACTGCAGGTAAAAAAGCAGACACGCAGGCATTTTTTGCAGTGCAGTTCGTACAGGACGAGAATCGACAGTAAGCTCTTGACACGCTAGCGGTTACGTTGGTCCAGTCATACGGCGAACACAAAGAAGAAACAGTTGCCCAGTTTGCCTCCATCTACTACTTCAGGCATGCGAGCGTACAACCGACATCAGCATTATTGCCATGAGTAGCAGAACCGACAAGCTCAAGAAGAGAAGAAATCAGCAAGCGGCGTTCTCGTGTTCGAGCTTTATAGAGCATGGGCCAGAAACGCAGTGATGGGGAGAGTGCGTTCTTTCAGCTAGCATGCAGTCAATGCAGCATTTTGTGTGCATTTTAAAGGGAAAGAAAATATTTGCCGGGTATTTTCTTGCCGATTGAAAAATTCTCTGTACTCATGCAACCGATACCAGCTGTTTGAAGCCTTCAGTCATACTGTCGTCATGTCAGTCAGTATGTCACCGTATACTGTGCCATCGACTTAGTCACTATGTCATTATACCAAAGTCATCATTTTAGTGACTATGTCATCACTTAAACAAATTTTTTCTGCTCGCAAGGTTTGTATGTTCCACGGCGGCGCGTTGTTCGACCTTGTGCATAAACCATTTCTAACGCTATACACCTTTATGCCCATGCAAGAATTTTTTTTGGCTCAGCTCAGTAACATTATTTAGCTGCTGTAGTCTTTATTTTTGCGCAGTTGCAGGGTAGGGTAGAAGCAATCACCCGACCTCCTAGTAAAGCCACTAGATCGTGTAAACAATTTACGGAGCTGTTCAGCAACAAACATGCGTTATTGACGCTGCACGCTGAGCCCGGCCAGCTTGCGTTACTCCTAAATGACTCCTAAATTATTAAAGAGGCCCAGTAGATTATGACGGGAATTCTTTTATATTTATACGAGTATTCTTGCTTCACGTTGGAAGTCATCATCGGAATGTTCTCGTATTAAAAAATCAGGAACCGCATGGGGGAAAAGCGCAATCAGCGCCAGCGCCTAACAGTTAAATCCATCATTTCAGTGCGCTGTACGCTGGCAGCACGTTAGCGTGAACGTACACTTCCTTCTACAAGCCTTCGTATGAAGCTCAACATGGCCCTCTAGCTTGGGCGCCACCTATCCCAAACGTGCTGCGCGAAGCGCGTGAAGCGCGTACGGTACATAGTGTGGTCGCCAAGCGGGAGACTTCGAGAGAGTCGCGAATCCCCAGCCAGATGTCTTCCTGTCCGCCGTGACCGATCCCTGCATTCTCCCTTGATGGCCCGGGTAATATAGCACGAGGCTCTATCTGGAAAATCGTTTTTCCACCTCATCTCCGTGCTGGACGAGCTGGATTAGTGCGTAACGGCGAAATCCATCGCAAAGTTAGGATTTGTTCCGTTATGTGGAGCGATGCCCTACTGCCTCAAAACTTTTAATTGAAAACAAAAAAACGGCTTGCTGCTCCTAGTAGTATCCGTCTATCTAAACCTACCATGCTACCGCATTGTAAGCATCTGCGGCCGAGGCGAGGCTATCGCACACGCAAGGCGCCCTAAACTGGACGCTTGACGAAAAAGTCGGCGAGAAATCCGCGCAAGCCCGTGATTACCCGGATGCCAAAGGTCAAGTGAGACGCTTCGGCCGGTGATGGCCAGCGTAGATTTTTCGCCGACTCTTTCGCCAAGCGTACTCCAGCTTAAGAGCCCCTGCTCCAGAGCAGGTGGTACATACTCGCGCAACGATCCCATGGAACCTTCGCTCCAGCACCGCCTGCCGTCTCCATCTGGATAAGCATCGTAACCGGCTTGTCGGTCTGGTGATCACCACGGCGCAGTGGACTGCCAACCGAGCACGGGGCACCGTTTGTACCGGACTGGCTAAGCATTGCTCATTACAGCTGCGACACTAGGACAGACAAACCCACCGGGGCCAGACTGTCTTCCCGCCGTAAGGGCGATGCAGACATCGGCGTTTCTTTTTTCTTTCTGCCTCGAGCTAGAGCTGTTAATGACTAAGAGTGCTTGGCCAGTAGGTCAAGGGCTTTGCATGTCCCACTGAAAACCAGTTGACCTCGCGATGTCACAAGACGGCGTTACAACTTTCTCCTCTTCGCCCTCGGGAAGTACGCCAGAATTCCTATATGTCGTAAATCCCGCGCCTAGGCGGATCGGAAGTAGGCCATCTGCAGGTTGTCAGCAGTACGCTGTTGTGGCTGTGCGAGGCTGCTGAAGCTCCTTTAGCGCCAGGTCCTCTTTCAGCATAAATGGTCAGGAATGCGCAAAACGAGACAGCAGCGGACATTGATATAAGTCCTCGCAATATACTTTTTGTTTAGAATTTTGCAGGCACCAAATGTTGCGTCGACTTACGCCTTTCGCCAACAAACATCTAGTACCTATGCGTTTGAAAAGCCGAAACGTTCCAGCAATGGGCAAACTTTGCGGCATGACTGTTCTTATATCGTCTTTTCGTCAGTGCTGGTTGATAAGCAAAGAATGAGTTTGCAGCGATGTAGTCATCATAGCAGTTTCTCTGTTTTTGATTGTGAAAAAGAAAAAAACACAGGTGAGCAGTTTTTGCAAAAAAGATTATTATTACGTACTCTTAATGCAAAGCAAAGCCCTAATTCCACTGCAATAATGGTGAGTATATTAATCGCGCCCATTCGGCGCCTTCATGCACAATTGGTTTCAGCAAGCGCCGACTTCGGGCATATATTTCTGCTTCACCCTGCGCGGTTACGCACGACGCACGGCTCACATGTCCTCGGTACAAGAAACATTGTAGCGAACCAAATTAAATCCTATTGTCCTTCACTTGAGAGGCGCTAATCAAACGACTTCGTAGTCGTCGAGTTTAATGGCGTTGCTTTCCAGCATGATAAATATCTGGCTAATAATGGCTAACGGTTATGCTGGCTGAGGTGACAGACTTTCAAGTGCGCCAAAAACAACCAACAGGTCTTTTTCTTTGTTGCACATAATAAATGATGGAATTAAAACAATAGAGAGACAATTGCAGAAATACACAGCCCGCCATACAATTGGCAACAAGTACTTTCATTTTCATCGCGAACACCTGAGAGTCGCTAACAGTATATCCACTTCAGCATTGTTGATGCGGTTAAAAAGCAGGTGGCAGCGTGATGAGAGGCGAGAGATCACAGACAGTATTAATGTAAAAAGTTCAATGATTTCTAGTGGGTCGGGAGGGAACATGTAAATTAACATCGCTTAAAAGCGAGCCACTGCCATCCTGATACACCTGCTACTAACTTATGAGAAAAGACTGATCAGTCGTTCCGCTCTTCTATCGGACAAGTTTGTCATTGGTCTGGAAAATTTTTTGCGAAGAAATTCAGAATCAAAATAGAAGGGACGTTGAGAATATCGATCATAACAGCCGTGTTATTAAACCTCCTCTGTACATTTTCAACGTTCAACGCCTGAGTTTGAGTTTTAACGCATTCCAAGCTACTGAATGCAAATTCAAATCTAGAACCTGACTAGGAGCACAGAGTCAACCTGAATCCAGGGAAGCCGGGCTATTAAAGCAGCTTCAGTAATAACGAGATATAAACACCTTCGCGTTATCTTTACAAAAGTCGCTGCCTGCAGCCATTGAAATCGTGGGCAGTAAACGTTGGGAACATTACTTCATAGGTATTACGCCATAGGTCTTTTATAACAGAAAGACGTTGCCGATAGGCATCCCCTTCTAAAACATAGAATCATAGCCTATTGGCGGTGACGTCGTGCACAGCAGAAGGATACGACTTTTGTTTCCAATAGATTCAGAAGATAAAGTTATTCGCTGTACACCATATGGCAATGCAACGGAAACATCACGCTGCAAGGCGCTTGCATGTCGATGAAGAGCAAGAGCTAACGAGTCATAAAGCGCAGATGTCATCGGCAAACAACAAGCATTTGAGCGTTATCAACATATGACGGCAAGTCGCCGACGACATTTCTCAAAAACAACAAGGGGCCAAGGATGGTAGTACTTGAGGACACCAGATACAACGGAAAAGATTAGTCAACGGAATTGACTGTCAGCCCACACGAACTGTGTTCCGTCAGAGATGATAAAATAGTCCTACGAGCAACCCAGTTACATAGCCTGGGCACCACCGACGCATATGACGATTATGTGTAACAGCAAATTCATGGTTTACTGGATCTGATTGGCTTTGACTACGCCGCAAGATGCAATCAACTTGTCCTCTGTTTGTAAGAACAGGGCAGCACGCGAAAACGAGTGACGAGCCAGATTTGTTTCAACCGAACGTCCCTTGAAAAACCATCTGACGCTCGGCAAACTTTCTGCCGCAAATAAAAAAGAATCCGGGAATGCCTGCCCGGTTCAAAAACCTTAGAAAACCCAGATGTGCAAGATGATATGACAGATGTTACTTTCTGCCAGAGCTGCCGCCTTTTTCAAAAACTGGTACTGCCTTAACCGCTTTTTCCAAAGGGAAGGAAAAACACCATGTAAAGAAGAGAGGTTGAGCGATGTGCAACATAATGAGTATAGGGTAGCGTGTTCGCTACATCCTTGCCATTAAAGGATGGAATAGAGCTTTCAGCTCCTATAGATAGCCTCCGGTTTAATTTTTTTTTATTGCTTCCCGTAATCTCATCGGTATCTACTCTAATACCTGTGGTCGTGGCGAAACTGCTATGGCAGCTGCGTTTTATTTCTTGCGGCTGAGTGCTTTTAGCGCTGAGCAGGTTAGTTGTAACACCTCGTCAGCGAGCATCCAGCAAAAGATGTTTGCGAAATTTCTGGTGGTGAAGAGGCGTAGTTAGCGTTGTTATCTGTGCGCAGAGCAAGAGACCTTAGGTTTGAGCTGCGGGTGTGTTTCTGCGGCATAGCGCGGAAAGCTCTTTGAAGGGCGCCGGTTTAGGTCATACCTCTGCCTGTTCTAAGGTGCAGGCGTTTGTCCCTAGCATGCAGCTTTTTAACTAGAGCCCTGTAAATACTAAACTCAGTATAAAAATAGAGAGCAAACCAGTACGTTTTGAAGAGGTCTATGAAAATGGTCTTTTTTGCGAAGTTGGTAGATTTTCAACTCTTTGGAAAGAACCATTCAGGGTGAATTGAAGGCTTAGAAATGCGCAGTGGCACAAACGCATCAATTGCGTAGTTTAACTGTGCATCGAAAACGTCCGGTCACCCAGCTCAACATCATTTCATGACGATAGAAGCCCACTCTAGCCAACGTTTTGGAAGATACTTGATAGCATGTTCAGGTAATCGCCTGTATGATAGCAGCACAGATAGTGAGCGGATCTGAAACGACTGGCCTACGAGGACGAGTGAGCCCAACTGTGAGAAAGGAGTGTGAAGTAGATCCATCGGCACTGGCAACGCAATTGATTGCAAGCGTGCAAGCGAGCTGGACAGAGCCTGATCGCGCCATCTCGGCTGAAGGGGAACAGCAGGGACAAAGGATCAAACGACAAATCTCCAAACTTTGGCTCACGTGACTGGCGAGCACGCAGGAAAATCCGCCTGGGTCCGGGCATCCAGACGGGACCATCTCTCAGCTGGTGGAGTGCTCTACCTTTAGGCCAGCAGGGGTTAGACGTCAGTAGACAGACGTTCAACCTGCCAGCCCAGCTGGTTGACGCTCCACCTGTACGGAGAGGTCCTCGGGTTTCATACCCGGAACGAAGTAGATTTTCCCGGTGGTCTCGTTGTCCAGCCATTGTGTCTGGAGACGGCGTTTGTCCCCGTCCCTGTTGCCCTCCGTGATTATTTTCGCCGTCGGTACCATTGGACTCCAAAGAAGGAGTTGCATAGCCAAGCAGACACGTTAGATGCGTCAAGATCCAGGGTATTTCCAGCAGTGTTGCTGGTTTATTGTTCGAGCTGATTCAACCCACAAAAGTTCATAAGCCCAACACACGTGGCCTATATAGGCGCAGCATTATGCGGCGCTGTTGTCCTTCGCGTGGACCGCGTCCTAGTCTACTCGGGCAAGTTAAAATCACCACACGTTGTGCTCTATACTTGCTGAAATCATATGCGAATCTTAAGAAAATTGCTTCCAGATGCTCAGCTAATGGTCCACTCGATCACAGAGCGGTTGGAAATAGTATGCTACCAACCAGATAGTTGAAACCATCAAGAGATTTTGTTTCTAACCATGACACACTCAGTAATAGGATTCTAGGTCAGTAAACGACGATGAGAACAAAGAGAGTGCCTCGGCGTACGCTGTTGTGCCCACCACCACCAAGTTTTTGACCAGTGGTTTGATTAATCTCGGTCCTTTCGATATGCTTCATAATTAGGTGCAGATTGTGTTTGAGGCAGGTGATCCCATCTGCACAGCCATGTTTCTGGTAATGCAGACAATATCAAGCTTTAGTTGTTATCACATTGATGCCGCCAGCTCGTCGTGCGCTTGTACGAAGGCCCTCGTCAGCTTCATGGTAGCAGCGCCAAGCTGCTGACGCCATTATCGGGAACGCTACCGTTTCCTTCGTTATGAACACGCGCATCTGTCAAGTCGCTTAAAACTGGTGGAAGAGCGGTACCCTCCGGCCAGACTTCGGGTTTGTTGTAGCGCTGCGAAAGCTGCCTCGTCAGAAGCCAAGTGAGCAGCAGAATATGAAGGAAATCCGTTTTCATCTTTGAACAGTACAGGTGTTCGTCCCACTCAGCAAGGGCTCTATCAGAGCTTCAACATCATTCACAGACGTTCTGGGTCGAGGTCTAGACACAAGCAACGCGCATTTGGCGTACGGAGCGGTGGCGCAGCATTTACCTTTATCCGGTTTAGCGGTGCCCGACGGTTTCCGCAGCATGTCGCCGAGACTTGTCAGGACGAAAACCGTCATCCACCGTGTTCGCTTGATTGCCGTACCGTTGAAGCCAAAGTTCGAGCTGGGAAATCACGTTCAACATGCGAATTCGACGCTGTCTGGATGATGAAGTCGTTTGGCCGAGGGTGCTGTGTCTGACGGATGGTGGACGAGGGATGATGCGCAACGTTCTGGCGCCGACCGTGCTGGACGTGGCGAGGGCCGCGAGGTACAGGCGGTAGGCGTAGCTGGCGGCTGTCCAGTGACGAGCGCGCGTAGCAACGGCCGCGACTGAAGGCATCAGAGGGATTCTGTCCAGGCACGTTCTTGCGGGAGCACGCAGAACTTCAGAACTGAGGCACTCTCTGTTCGCGCTGTACGTGAGGCACTGGAAATTCCGCTGTCAGTATGTCCAGTTTACTCGTAAGCTTCCAAGACACGGCATAGAGCTCTTTGCAGGAAAGTGTAAGCTCTTCTTGCGCCGGCCGAAGCCGGCTCACCGTCCATGACGTTCAAGTTTTCGGTGTTGGCGGATCGGCCAGCCGCGAGCGTAGTTTTTGGTGACAGGCTGGTAATGCCGAGTGCAGCCGGAGCACGCTGAAAGTGCTTGTCCCAGTTTCCATATACGTGTTGTACCCTCGAGCGCCCCACGTTGAGGCACTTGAAGTGGAATTTTCGGCTGCAGCCTGCCGAACGGCACACGCGAGTTGCTGCTTCAGCTAGAAGCTGTGCAGCACAAGAGCTGGCGACGACGTCCTTCGGCGAGTGCGCGCTGTGGACACGTCATCCTTCGCCGACATCATTCGCCAGAATGACATTGCGTTCTTTGATAGGATCGACGATGTCCAGCGGCACCACAAACAAGCGTGAACCAATCTCCTGATTATGAACAAGGCATCACTAACCCTGAATATCAAAATACTTAGCTGGCTAATTTTACTCGTCAAGTCTAACGTGTCCACAAGAACGTTCGAGAATATATCATATTAGTGTACAATCGCAAAAAAAGAAATTGGTTTGTCTATGTTAACGTTAGAAATTTTTTCTACTTTTGTGTTTCATTCCTCACTCTTCCGGGTATGTTTTTTTATATTTTTTATTACTTGACAGGCCCGTTTTTGAGTTGATATATTTTATTATAATTGTTATTTGTGTTGTCTACTTTTTCTTTTCTTAAGCGACCAGTTTTCTCCCCCCAGAAAGCTTGTCACTGCCGCAATAAACGATGGCCGTCCCCTTTCAGCGCAGAGCTCCAAATATCGACATATGTTTCCCCGCTCGCACAACTTCTTTCGGGGTAAAGAAAAAAAAAAGTTAGTGAAAGATGTTAGGAAAACCAAGGAGCTTCCATCGGATGGGTGGATCAAAGTTCTTTTTTTAAGTTTAAATGGTCAGAGGGGACGCGAGTGCTGGTCATTCTACTCACAGAAAGGTCAAATTGGACGCCCGTATATATATTTTTGGTTGTCGCGGTTTATTGACATTTTATCCGACATTATATTGACATGTCTGCTCCCACAAGTGCGGCTGTGGACAATGTCCAATACGGAGCTTAAAATAAAAGTGTGAAGGTGAAGACGTGTCGACTTGGTACGAGAAGATTTTTTTTGTTTTGTTTTGCAATTTACGGGATGGGTTTGAATTTGTTACGCCTTTCTTTATGCCACACAGCTTCAAAGCGCAATACGGCAGACTCAAGTATTTGTTTTTTACATCAGCTCATTTTTATCCAGAATTTTTTTTTTTAATAACGGTTTGCGGTAGGTTGTCAAATGTACTGATGCCATGTAAGAAAGAATGGAAACATCGTCTTTTATTCAAAGTAAACTCCAGTCCATATATGTGTTGTTCTTTTTTTCTCCAGTACTAAAAGTCTAACGGTGATCAAACTATACACATAAAGGTCCTTTAAATCACGACTGGAAATAATGTTTACAAAAGTGCCTCTCAGTATAAATAAATTATATTTTGAGGACAACGTTTTCGACTGTAGTGGACGTCATGATACGAATGAAAATAAGAATTGCGCTATATAAAAAATAAAGCTTACTAATTAATTTTTTTAAAGATTTACTTGGCTCTTTTGAACTAAAAATTTGCTGCCCGTTTCTCAAAATATGCTGAGGAAAACGAAAAATTAATTTTTCACGACTCTATTCAATGACGAAGCTAGACTTCTGAAGTCATTTATACCGAAGCAAAGGAACCAGAGACATCAAAAGCTGTGCGCGAAAAGAAGACGTCAGAGTGTGGCCCGTCTTTTCAATGACCACGTGACCCTTCGATCACGCCACACTCTCGGATGGGCTTGTCATGAATCGCTATCCTCACCCGCTGCAGAGGTTTTCGTCGCGCGTGTAAGTATTAGTTTTAGTGTCTCAGTCCCTTCGCGGTTTAGATCTGCAAGAGAGTGTCGGGGAGAAACATATAGTCGTGAGAACTCTTGCACCTTGGGCATATTGTGACGATGGTCAAGAACTTACTATTTGAAACGCGCCAACGAAATTAAACATTTAAAAGCTGACTACTGCTGCTTTTTTTATTTGCTTACCGTTTTTTTTTCTCGTTATCTGACGTCCGACGCGGTCGGATAACGTAATGACAAAGGAACCGTTTATTTATTTTAGTGCCTTCCAGGTAATTTATGCCGTTAGTGAAAGACCTTTAGCTCTGGTTGTGATTATAATCTCCTTTAGATTTAATTGATACTTTTTCGTTGTGATGTACATATTTTATACTACAGTGTCAATAGATATCCATAGTTCAAGACCAAGAGTTCTGATAGGACCAATCGATGCTTATCAGATATAGCTTTGTTTTATACGGCATAAAATAACATACTTTATTTTTAATATCGGAAATGGAATGATTCAACTTTTTACGTCTGTGTTACTGTATACTTATTTTTCAGTCTTCACTTCTCGGGACGACAGGAAACACGATTGGCTGAAGAGGAAATAAAAAGGTGTAAAGAATTGCACTACACAAAGTGGAAACGTAATGTCTGAACCTACCTGTGAAGCCATTTTATTCAACAAATTGAACCAGGCTTTAAATTATGTGCCCCCTGCCCACGAAGAAAAAGGTTTACATTCAGACTTGACCCTACATTCGCTTCGCTACTAGTCCGCTTTATGATTGCCGCCAGATGCAGAAGCTAGCTTTACAACCTGAAAGATTGCTAATTTCAACTCGAAGTTTTGATTTGTCTCAAAATAAGGTGGCCCATACGGCATTTTCTTTTTAAAAATGTTCGGACCGGCACTTGGCACAACCCGTTATTTTAGAAAGGTATGGATTTTTTATAATTTTCAGGGTTTCTTTTGATTGTTGAAGGGAATGAAACAGAGGTGTCTCGAGAGAAGGCGATTATGGTGTGTCTATAAAGTTCTGAATGCTCACTGTACCGCGAGCACTGATAACTGGCAATCGATAAAAAAATGCGGGCCTATGCTGCTGGAAAAGAATACGAGTTAATGTTTGCATTCTTAAACTTTGTTTTACTCCAAGTCTAATCGAAGATAACGTTACGATCCAATGAACCCAATCAAGGAGCACCAAAGGTGCAATGTCACAGCGCTTGTAGTCATATTCGATCGAAAAGACCATAAATAAAATCTGATGGTCCATCAAACTTTCTTTATGGTCCATGAATCTTCCCTGATGGCCCATCAGGTTTCCTTGATGGCCCACCAGACTTCCCTTAATGGCGCTCTGATGGTCCATCGCACTTACTTGATGGTGTCGGATGGACCACCTAAAGCGTCTTGATGGTCCGTCAGGAGCTTCAATGGTACCTCATGGTCCACCAGACTTCCCTGATGGACAATCAAACGCGTTTTGATGGTCCGTTAGGGGCTCCATTTGCAGCTAATAGTCCATCATTACTTCCCTGGTGGACCATCACAAGCGTTTGACGGTCCACCAGAAGTTCATAATGGCACCTGATTGTCCGTCAGACCATCAGGCGATGGACAATAAAAGTGCTTTGTACCATCAAAGCACGTTGACAGGGTATAGTCGGGTACATCCACGAATTACATTCTGCGGCGGCTCTTATATGTGACGACAATATTCGACCAGTCGTGGACGCGCGTGGCTGCAGTGGTTCTGAGCGAGTGTATATTCCTCTTGACTCGATCGCGTGCAGGCTTGAGCCGATCGCATATATATATATATATATATATATATATATATATATATATATACACAGTATTTGTGATTCCGCTCATACCATCAGAATTAACTGCCGATAGTCCGACAGGCTGACTAGATGGTGCCTGATAGACCATCAAACATTTCGTGATAGGGACTGATGGACCATTAAAGTCTTCTGTTTGTAATTCAGAGACCTTCAAAACGTTTGTTGTGGCGACTGGCGGACCATCGAAACGTTTTGATGTTGCCCGTTGAGACACTCAGGATATCTCGATAGACCATCAGAACGAATCAGAACGAAAAAAGGTGACAGTAGCGCAGCTCGATAACAGCTTGTCCAATCCGTAATAATCCGCCTCAAATATTGTCCTAGGATACTCGAAGGGTAACGAAGACACCTTCTTACAAACTAAGGTATGTTTTTGCAACCATAGTTTTGTTTTAAATTGTTTTATTGTCCGTTAATGAAACAATTTGTCGATCCGCTTTGCATGTCAAGTTGATCATGCTAAATGGCAGAGGATGTGCCGAAAAACGCACTTTGCTTGATATGAAGTTTATTTATTAGGCGCATGTGCACTGTGAACTAAATGTTTTCGTGAAAAAAACGTTTACAAAGCCGCGAATGCGGTAATACGAGACTTACTGCATTCTCGGGGCCGACGAGGCTTACGGCTTAGTGTATTGCAAGCTGTCGAACGACACCATCATGTCCAGCATGGACGATGGGTACAGAGTGTAGATAGCCACGCAACGGACACCGATAAAGTTCTGCGCGTCGTGGAGTCTCGAAAGACGTGAGTGGATTAAACGCATTTTCTCTTTCATTTTGTTTCTGCGGTTTAATAATTCAACGTTCAAATATTTCCAAATAGAGATAATAACATGGCATAACCTAAATACAAACTTTTTTTTAGGTTTCTATGGGACTTTCGGAAGGCACTCAAACGCTTCGGATGTTCCTTTTTGTAATAATAATGGGCACAGAATAAAGTTTACAAGTGACTGTAAGAAAATCATTGTCTTCCGCAAGTAAATATGTGTGATCAGAAATTCATACTGACCAACAGATCATCAAACCATCACACCATCAAACCATCAATGTCCCAAATGCGACAGACCATCAAACCATCACACCATCAAGCCATCAAAACATCAGGCCATCAAACCATCACACCATCAGGCCATTAGACTATCAATGTCGCAAAAGACGTCCGACCATCAGCCTGATATACCATCAGGATTTTTTCTGATGGTATTTTCGATAGGGTAGAGCCGGCCAAACCAATTACGGACACAAGAAACAAAAGCAGAACGATGCTGCATGATAGGTGTAGCCGGTTATTAACACCGAGATGTTTCGGTGGCGCCCTCTTACGGTTTACTTTTGTGACGTCATGAACGGGATTTGCCACGCCGTGATTGGCAGGATTTGTTTTGCCATGAACCGGCGATTGGCCAGACATTATCATAATACAGGCAGATATGGTTTGGCTATTCGCGAACTACGACCAGAGCGCCGCTTTTGGTTGCACACGTGGCTAATAGCAAACGGTCAAAGACGACGTGCGCAATGACGATAAACTTTTGTCGCCTCTTGATTGGCCCTATCGCCTTGTAACGTCGACTGCGAACGTACTTTGTGTGAAATAGGCTATAATACGTATAGTTATTTCCTTTGTCGTAGTCAAAAACTCAATGACACAGTTCTCTCAAACCTAAAAAAAGTGTCGCCCAGTGTAGAGCTGAAAAAATTCGCTCAATTTGAAAATCTTAATCATAAACGGAACGCTGCACAAATCGCAAATAGAACAAACAACTCGTAATAATTCGTGGCTTCAAATTGGCTTACAGCCGCGATAAAATATTTCGGTGCCTATTAGAGGCGGTACATATGCATTAAAGTTTAGCGCCATTGTGTTAAAAAATTGTTTGAAAAAACGCGTTCTGTTTTTAAAGACACTACCCATTTTAAAAGGTGTTTATCCTTGAATACGCTTGAAACACTGAAATGAGTTTTAGCTATGGTATTTTACAGCCTTTGGTTTCTCAACATATAATCTCTTGCCTCTGCTAATTGTCGTTTCCGAAAGGCACAATATAGCTACGTGCTTTATTAGCTGCGCCAACTTGGCTCACGTCACCGAAAGTTGCATTATAATCCTAACGCTTTGATATTTGTTGTAACTTGCTCTCCTCGTGTCCGCACATTATACAAAAGCATTCAGGCAACCTCCTAGCAAAATCATATCTAAAGTAGGAAATAGAACAGTAAGAACCGATTACAGCTAATATTAACACAAAGTATGTTTTGGAATGCATTTTATAGAAAAAAGCAACTTTGTGTGTGCTCGAGTGTGATAAAAAAAGCTCTACACACGAGTCAAGGCAACATAAAACATAAAAACACGCACAACCGAGTTGGCAACACATAACCAACGAAAAAAGATTTCAATCTTGATTATATTTAGGGTTCCGTATTTCCAATGTTTTTTTTTCATTTTCAATTCGAAAGTGTTTTTTCGGTGTTCATTTTGTTCCCAGGGATTCTGTGCTTTTCGGGATTAATCTTTGATGTGCAATATAATATCGGGAATTATCGGGGTTTATGTTGAAGAAAATGGTTCACGGACATAGAATTCCCAAACCTTTGAGGAACATACACTTGGCCCGACTAGTCTACTTGGAAAACGTCCTTGTACCGAGAAAAAAAGAAAACAAAATAATATGAGGTTTCGAAGAAAATGTCATCTTCGAGGGCAATTCTTGGGGGTTGTGTTTTGGGTAAATTGGAAATAAAGTCGTGTATAAACATTTCTTCACGTGAAGTTTGTATTTTTGTCCTTCAAGGACAGCTGAAATTCGGGGTTTACTGGTTTTCCCCGATTTTGATCAAACCGGACTGAGGTTAATTTTCGGGGTTTATCGGTATTTACCGAAACACGGAACCCTAGTTACGATGCTTTATATATACTCATAATTATAGAGGGTGACAGGTAAAGAGTCAAACGGAAGCACCTCCCACCTCTTACTACTTTAGCAGAGTGAACGCTGGAATCACGGTGACTATGGCCTCCAATAATGGAGAAAAGCGGTAGTTGTCAAGCGGCTCAGCGGGTACTTATACCCGAACCGTGTAATCCGTGGCCCAATACTTTTTCTCCGCACTGTGAGAGAATTTTTCTTTTTTTTATTGGCAACACCGCACCGTGAGATATTGTACAAGAGAGCACAAACAGCAGGACCAAGTATGACTCGGTGGAGCCTTATTGGACGTGCAACCTTCGGCACGCGCAGCTGGCTCCCGAATGACAAAGTGTAGCTCCCGAGTGGTTGCACAACATCACGGGCCAGATCCTAACCCACAAACAGATAATGCAGCGGGCATATATGACGTCACGACTTAGCACAGCAAACAGTAGTCTGATTAGGGCGTCCCCTCGCGATTCCTTCACTTACCAGATGGGTTTCCTCGCACACCAAGAGCACTAAGGAATCAAGGCGCGAAACGCATCCTTGGAAGAAGATAAGTCAAAATAGCTTTACTAGAAAAAGGCACTCGACTTCGCTGATTTACAGTAGATAGTGCGATTTATCGCCATGTCTTTCCCGTCCGAAGGAACGCGTGCTCATAGCGCTGTCCACGCTGTCGCACTTTTGGGTTGCACCGAGGGAGAGGGCTGCCGCTGGAGACACCGAGATACCGCATTTGCCAAGATAGCAGAGACAACTGCCTCCAATGTCCCGGCGGGTTTATGCGACGTCGCATGGCGGCACGGCTGGGCAGATACTCCAAAAAGTATTCGGCAATACAAATACTGAGATACAAGCATCTTAAGGCCGAAATACAGACTCTGAGATACATGTGTATATTATAAAACAGGATATCCCTGAGATACTTCTGATAAAACGGCGAAAACGTAATTCGGAATACACACACAGATACTTATATAAATACGTTTGTTCCCGAACTGTGATACGTGGGGAGCGTGTAGTTCTAGGCGAATATAGACGGTAATTTATGCTAATGCTCCTCTTTTTGTGCCATTTTATTCACTACCCCTTACCTCGAACTCTTTACTTATCATTAATGCCGCTAAAAGACATATTCACTCCCGTTGAACCACATAGTTACAGAACGGTAAGGTCTGCGTACCATGCTTGACAAATGGCGTCTGCCCGAAATGAACCCCTGTTTTGCCGTGAGGACGCATCTACAACTGCAGTCTTATATGCTTCTGAGTATCCCATTGTGTGGCTGGACAACAGGGTCATACTTTTTCTCCAAACTTACAGCGTTCGCTCTGTAAAATTAGAAAGACTGGAGGGCTTTGTAAAAGTAGCTTATTTTGTTATTCTTGCTAGTAACATTCTTTAACCCACAGTTTTTTTTATGTTGGAGACTGAGATAAATCATGTTGCATGGCAGGTTCATTTTTTTTAATTCCGAGGCAACTCGCACCATACAGATGTTTTTATCCTTAAATTGAGCTTAAAAAAGCCAACAAATTTAAGGAAATACCAAAGTCTGGCAAAGTATCGCAATAAAAGCGATATATTGTAAATGTATTTCACTACTGAGATACAAATACATTCTTCAAATATATCTCGATAAGAGATAAATATACTCGAAAGTATCTCTAAGATACTATCGCGATTCATTTGTATCGCGATACTCTCCAGCTTTGTGCAGGGGCAACCACTCCTTCTAATTCAAAAGGGCAAAACTCGAAGCTCGGCGATCCCAGCAGTTCCACCTACGTAAAAGCTGTCGGCGCCAAGGTCGTTTGATTCTCGGAGGAAGAGATATCCTCAGTAAAGGATTTGCAACAGCCGTGCAAAACGTCTTTATAAAAAACCATAAAGACGATTTTTTTTTAATTTTTCTTAGGAAGGTTGTTTTCTAACTCTCTAAGGACTTGGCAAAACTTTTTGAACAGTTCTATGAAGCTTATAAATTCCTTTTGAATAATTAAACGAAACCGAAACCAAAACCGAAGTTCGGCTTTCCTTCCAAATGCGTTCTCTTAATACGGAGGTAACGGTAACAGTGAACTGACGGTTTCTGTAGAATTTAGGGTCATGAGCGCATATGACGCGGTGAGCTGTAGAGGCGTTTTGAGGTTTGAGAGCGGTGTACCGAATTGCGACTGCGAGTACCCGCACATTCGTGCTTCGTATTCTGCTTGCCAAGCTACTCCTTGAATTGGTTACCACGCTTTACACGATGCAAGGACGACCCCGTGACTTGCAGCCGTTTGTCGACGCAACGCACTCAAACGCATTCAAACGTAGCTGTGCGTTGAACCTCATTTTTGTCGACATAGTTCGTTGCCAAACGCGTTGCGTCCGGCGCTCTCGAATTACGAAGAACAATCATTGTTGCGTGTCGCTGTTACGCATCAAGTGATACAAAACTCCTTGACAGGCCTAACGCGGACGCCATTAGCATTACTAACCTAAGACATGACACAAGTATGATCCTGCTCAAGGTACACGTTAAGAACCCCAGGAAAGCGGTTTCACTGCACTGACTAAATTACTCTTCTTCAGATGAGGCACAAGTCGACCGTTGAGTCAGACTAACTTCAGGATGTATAAACATGCACACAACACAGGCGCAGAAAGCTCTCTTTGGATAAGAGTCTGGATGGATGGGCAGGAAAGATCGGGGTGTACTAGACGAGGTCTGACAGAAGCTTTTTGACATGGACACTGAGGAGTATCAGAAACGGCAGGAAGTCACCCTGAAACAAATTTTTGCATCTCTTCACGCGTAGAACCTAGAATCGCTCTGACAAAGGAGACAATACACTATGATGCCCCATCTCTATTTTTCTTGATCAGAAAAAAAAACTGTCGTAGCCCTACTAAAAACCTTTTAACGGACCCATGAAAAGAAAAATTGACATTTTTTATCAGTTTGATTGGGACACACGTGTAAAAAAATAAATCTTACGCAACATTGACGAAAAGCGACGAGCAACATTGACGAAAAGATTTATTTAAAATTCTGCCCGCGAAGTCCATGACGTCACTGGTCATTCCGGAATGGCCATCTCGGTCGTGAAGGCGAAGCCGCTCCACTTCTCCTCCGCGCGCCCGAAATGCCGAGAGAGAAAATAAGTTAAAAGCGAGGTGACTGCCGACTGAATCGCGTTTCGCGCAGCCAATACTGCTCTGTTTTTTTGTTCTTTTTTTTCTCGCGTAATAGTTTTTTTTAACGTGCGTCCTGACCAGACTGTTCATTTTTTTTTCTTTTCAGTTTTTTGTTAAGTCAATTTCCTCCATTATTTGCGAGTAAAAGGCGCTCGACTTTTCAGTCTTTTCAGACCACGCGACCGCGGACTAAAGTGAACTTTTATTTATATTCCAGCAACCATTTCTGACAAAAGTTTGTGAATTTCGTTGTTTCTGATTTTTTTTAACAACTGACGGTTGAAAACGACGGCAAGCGGATTGCGTTCACTTCAAGCAATCGCCTGACAAGCCTATATTTACGTCACGGTCCACGTGGCTCAAATACTGAATTTTTTCGCAGTCTCATGCGTCGGTGTCATCGATCGCGGTGTGATATTGGCTGGATACGTTAAATTAGTTTGCGTGGCGCGTAAGTGCAACTTTTAGCTTAAACATGGTCAACATTAACTGGTAGACACATGACATTCATTTCAATTGTTTAACAGAGCTTCCATATCGTATTCATGGTGAGTTGAAAGCATTCTCCTCACAAACTAAACAACTGAACAAATTGAAACTTGTATCGAGAATTCTGTATCAACCCAGTGAGCACATGAGTGAGTCCTGTGTGCAAAGCATTCAAAACCACCCAGAGCTTTCTCTGACCAAGCGTGACTGGTCATAACACATTCATAATGCACACACGACACATTACGTGCTCCCCGTTTTTACTCAGAATAATCAAGACACGTTTCATTTTTGGTAAGCTGGAATCTTAAGAAAGACAATAATAAGAGCGATTAAAGCAGGTTTACATCGCAGTCGTGCTTCTCTCGATGGTTGTGAGTCACTAGGTTGATCACTCTAATCCTTACTTAAATCAAGAATGACAGAAAACTCCATAATCTATATTTGTTTTACCGTAACTTGGAAAAGAAGGACGATGCACCCTACTCGAGCCAATTTTAGCGATCGGATGCAACCAAGGTCAAGATCGACGATAATAAAGAATGAAAAATTATGTACACCGCACCTTCACTAAATGTTACGGTGGCGTGCAACCGGATGTGAATGTCAAAGACGGGCTCGCTCAATGGTATACAATGAGTTTATGGTAGCCGGGCAGTGTGCGCGGGCCTGGCGCCCAATGGTCAGGCGCACCACTGTTTCAGCGTCGTCGTCGTCTTCGCCACGATATATTATCTGTGCATGGAGTTTCGTGTAAGTTTGACAACTTCCTCTTTAAGTGCAGATATGATTGAATAGATGCGCCTGCATGAATAAAACATTTTCACGAAGAACAAGTTTGATGATTGTGTAATAAAAAGCATTCTGCTTGATACATATATAGCGAGCTTCCTATAGCAACATGAAGTCCAACATAATTTTAGAAGTGATAGCGTAATTTAATATTATTATTGTTATAATTATTATTATTATTATTATTATTATTATTATTATTATTATTATTATTATTATTATTATTATTATTATTATTATTATTAATATTATTATTATCATCTGTTTATTTGAACATCAGGAATGAAATGTTATATGTATGGGCACATCAATAGCAGCTAAAGGCTTTGTGATGACGCCCTAAAAAAATAATAAAGATTAATAATAATATTAATAATATTATAATATTAATAATAATAATTATTATTAGTTATTTGTATCATGCCCAGGATAACATATTTGTCAGAGTGCGGTGGCATATAAAAAGGTAAATAAGAAAAAAAGAAAAACAGGAAGCAGTACACAATCTTAAACGACATATGCTTTCGAAATTAAAAGATGACACAAATCAGGAACTTAAAATATGCATATCAAGTAGTCGTTTGAACGCGGCAAAATTTAACAATATGTCTATATCTGTTTGGAATTAATTTAAACAAATTTGCATTCGAGCCAAAAGGGACAGTCTCGTTTGAATAAACTTGTAAAACATACTTGAATTTCTAATGACACGGGCCGGTACATGAAAGTTTAAAGACGACACAAGGTTGCTATCTACTTGGCCCTGAACCACTTTGTGTAAAAATATAATGTCACGAGCAATTCTTCTTTTGACATGTTCTGTAATGAAAGTTCTCTAAGACCTTTATTACTTTCATAAGTTTATTTCAGGACTTATAAAATACATAACTTATGAAATACCTTACATATTTATATAACCCATAAAATAATTTCATAAGTTCATTTCAGAACTTATAAAAGTGAGAAAAAGAGCGCCGACATAGTAGGCCTTATCTTGGTTGGAATCGAGGTGTTGTCTGCCATTTGTCATCGACCACATTAAGGCAGCACCGATGGTCCATAATATCACACAAACAAAATAAAGCGTTCGGACGAATTTGCGGGAGAACATGCTAGTGATTTAATGATATCTTTTCACTCACGGGTATCTACCTGTCCTCGAGAAACGAACACATTTTCCTGAGGTCGCTGCATAATTCGCTCAAACATTATTCGAAACAATTCCATATTTTTTATATGTCCACTTGTGTATTCCACTTTCATTTGGGCTAAAATATCAAACATTTTTGCAGCTGATATTGCCTCTATTTACACAATAATCCAACAAATCATGAGTCAAACGAACGGTGTCGTTGAGTCATACTGATAAGTACAATTTCTTTTAGTGGTTTTAATCTCGTCGATATGAAAATTACAACCATAAACTAAAATACACTCCTTTATTTTTTTTTTTACAACGATCTACGTTTATCCGTAGAAAAGGGAGCTTCCACACTTTGGTTCAAAAGAGAAATTCAGCGAAACTCGGGTCATCTGTATACAATTTTCGACTGCGTTCTTCAACTTCACGCAGTTTTCAGCGAACCAGTTCAAAAGCGTGAACGTAAGTTTTGTTCAATTCTTATTTTCGGGGAGAATTAATAATAAAGCATTTTGCAGTGCACTCTCTTGAGGCTAACACTTGCGTTCTCCGTGCACTAAGTTTTTTTTTTTTTCTCAGTTGAACCGAAATTCTTTAAAACGAAAGTTTTTAAAGGGCAACTCCGCTCGATTCCAAAAAATTTGGGCTTATTTGCGATTCCATTTTTCAAAGCACTACTAAACAGCTCTACGTCTTCGGATTCGCGAAATGTGGAATATTATTTGTGTAATCTTAATTTAAACATCCGCAGATACCGAAACCGAAACTTCGGTTGCGTCAGGTAACATTGGTCTCGTGTCGTCAGAGCCATGGCCACGTCACGTCTAATCACGTGGTCTTGCGACGTTAGTTGGGGCAAGGTACAGGACACGTGACGCGGGCAGGCCTCTTTGGATGGCGCAAAAAGTGGTGGCGCGGGGGAGAAGGGGAAGGGAGAGGACGAGAGAGGAGAGGGGAGCGGAGAAACCGGACATGGGGAACGAGTTGGGACAGGTCGAAGGAAGCGAGTCCGAGCGGGAAGACGCGCCGAGAAAAGTGCCAGGGAGCGCGCTGAAGAGAGCGCGGGAAACAACGCACCAGAGATGCACAACGAAAAGGCCTCCCGTTGGCGTCAGCGCCCCAGGCCCCCGAACAATGAGAAGCCCGGATAGCCTCAACCACAAGGCCATTCGATAGCGTCAGCGCTTCAAGCCCCAGAAGCCTGTGACCCCAACCAGCGAAACACAACGGCCACCCGCTGGCGTCAGCGCCCCAAGTCCCCGAACCCTCCGAGCCCTGTGAAGCCCGGATCGCCTAAACCGCAAGGTCACCCGCTGTCGTCAGCGCTCCAAGCCCCTGAACCCTGTGAGCCTCGGAGCCAACTCGCCCACGCATCAGCACAGTGACGGACAGCCCGGGACACCACCCTATCAGAACGCCACGGCGGTCGGTGAGCTGCGGGCGGCACCAGCACCGACTCCTATTAGTATTAAACAGTAAATATCGTTTTTGCCTTGTCTCTCCTCCCCTCAGCGTGGGCCCACCACAGCGCGTCTGTGCCTTTCCTACGGGAGTCGTCAGAGTCTCCTTTAGGCGACGGCGGGCGAACGTAGAGCAAAGCGCAAGTGTCGTCTGTTCCTCAATTTTCGCCAATGTAGTTTGCTACAACATCGTGTGGAAACTTGTGAAAGACACCTTCCGGGCTGGTCAACTGGTAATTCGAGTAGGCAACAACACAACATCGTGAGCCTAAGAATCTTTCGACATTCATTGCAACTAGGCATCGCAGATGCGGCCCGCGCTCGTATCAAACAAAACGTCCTTCTCAAGCTAGAGCAGCGGCGAGACAAATCAGACTGCTCCCAGCTCCGAGAAGCGCGCAATGCAACGCAAGCTAGCGCATCCGTGTTACGGTGATCACGTGACGCCGTTGAGCCAACACCGGGAGGAGAAACTCATGAAGCCATCGTTCAATTTCGCTCTGAGAAGTAAAGACAAACAAAACGTGAGAATGACGTAGTCATGCCTCTGACGTTGAGGCTCAATGTTGGCTGCTCCAACTCCGTGGCATTGACTGCGCTGATGATTGCGCCTCGCGTCGCACGCTAGAGTTTGCAGATTTCGGCGACTTGGCTCATTTGAAAGTTTCCTGGCCAGTTTATTAAATATATAGACGGAATTAGATCGTAATATCTTACACGTGGTCTTCCTTTATGATACTGAAGAGGACTGCATAGTTTTCTAAATATCAAAAATGAAACGTAGTTGCCCTTTAAGCAATTCAATATGATGGCTTCAGGGTGTGCCAGGCAAAAAAGGATGAGGGGCAGGGCAAAAAAAGATAAGGTCGTCTTCTGAAAGTTCCCTAGCACCCGGTCACAGCAGTCACCCGAAACAAAATACAATACAAAGCAACACACAACGATGTCACTCACAGGTATCAACAGGACATCGGGCACGTATTCAATAATGCGCGTAGGCCAGCAAGTTTAGGTGCAACTACAGATCATGACAGATTTGTAATATACTGTAGAATGATTTCTTTTAATTATTCTATGATTGTGTGTATCTACAGAACGTCGGGAAAGAAATACGCTGGTAGTTGCAGACAACGAGTCTAACCGGTCATTATTCAAGTTCAGGTTTACTATCTTTGCATTTTGCTACGGTTCTTCCAAGTTCAGAGATAACTCTAAAATCGCAGTGCCGTTACTGGTTCCACTATATTCGACCCGGTTCAAACCTATTAATAAAAAAACAAATACCCTCAACTTCCGGTAGTTAAGGAAAAGTGTGTTCAAACACAACGACATTTTCATTAAAGAAAGGGTAATCAGACCACGCGCTGCAGAAATCAGGACTGCACGACAATTATATGCTGAGTATCATTTGTTCTCCCGACGTTTTATCGCAAACACAGTTTTACGTCAATTAAGTGGAAATACAGTTACTCACAAAAGGTACCGAAGTGTGGTACTCCTATGTGAAGTCAATCAGCCTGCTCGTACACTGACACCGTACGCCCCACGAACACAAGCCCGAACGCTTTGCTGGGTCGACTGTGTTCATGAGTTCAAGAGATTGAATGGAGGTCGAAAAAAATTAAAACAGATAAAGAGATTAGTGAAAACGGTCGAAATACTGCTTTTAAAAACGCGTACACATAAACACTTTTTTTTTTTTGCTCAAGCATTGGTTATGGCTTTGGGCCGCCCTGGGTGATTGGCGTCCACGCGACCGGCGCCGCACTGTCTGTCGCGCTGATCAGTGGCTTACCTTCTTGGCACCTTGAAATTTTGCAACGGCGGAACAAAAACGCAACAGCAATCGACAGTTTGTTTTTCTTTAACTGTTTATGTACGCTTTCTTTCTTATTAAAAAAATACTTGCGTAGCAACAGAAAAAACGCAAAAACAGAGACGCACATGCCACGCACACACAAAAAAGACGTGATTTAGCCTCTCAGCACAGTCAGCTAGACTCCGTTTCACCTTACAATGCCCCGCGGTGGACACTCCGAGCTACAGCGAAAATCCATGGCTCTAGCTTCTCGCGTGATTTTGGGACCACACACCATGAGAATTTATATATAATGCACGCTTTAGGTTCACCTGGCGCCAGTGTGTGGTTTAGAAGTGAAGCCGACGGTGATTAGTCTAAAATAAAAGTACGTTAACGCAACTGTATAAAAAAAGATGGCTACCTTTTGTTTTCTGCGTTCGATTGATAGAATAAATATCACGTAGCATTTTTTTAACAGATTGCTTAGAACAGTTTCTTTGTTGTCAAGATAAAAATATTCGTCAGTTAATTTTTTTTTCTTTCAACGTAATTGCTTCAAACACAGTGCGAAAATTGCTTCATGGTGCATTTATGTACACGTCCGATACAGTTTGCACAAACACGGCGATTTTTCTGCATGGGAGCTTACATGCCAAAGCAGTGAAAGGCATCTCAAAATCAAGAGAGACGTCAAGGAACAACGCGACTAAATCTGGATCAGTAACTAACTACCTGTGCTTAGAAGATCAAAAATAG
Source organism: Ixodes ricinus (assembly GCA_037355805.1). NCBI lineage: Eukaryota > Metazoa > Arthropoda > Arachnida > Ixodida > Ixodidae > Ixodes > Ixodes ricinus. The sequence goes on from JAZHYW010043161.1 coordinate 65,164, forward strand.
AGTGGGAGCCATGTAATATGTAGTTCGCAATAAATCACATTCGTAATATTCACTCAGCTCTTATAAGGGTCCAAAACTAACTTTTTTCCAGCTTTCAAAGGATCATATATGCATTCCCGAAAACGATGAAATTGGGGGAAGCCAGGAAATATTTATAGCCCGATAAATTCAGCGCAATAACAAGTAGAAGCGCCTTTTATAGTCAGCGTACATTTACTTATTTACGCGTTTTAACCGCTCCTAAATGGATTTCAGTTTAGTAGTATACAAATCTCGGAGATCATTAATATTAGCGTCATAGAGACGCCGTCGCTCCTCGAGCAATATCCCTTAGTCCTCTTCAACTGTTATTCTTGCTTGACTCTTCGGTTGTATATATTTATGCTGTAGTTGTGGAACAGAGAAATCGGCCCGAAGTAATAGGAAGTTAAACATCCCTCACCTATATGGAGAACTACTGCAACTGAAACAATTGCACTCTTCAGAGTTTGTAAAGTTACCTTCTAAGTAACGAGGGTGACTCTTGAAGTTCTAATTTGGACACTTGGCGAAAAACTTTGCAAGAAATCTGGCGGCTATGAATGACCAACGCTGCACTGGACCTTGGCGCCGGCCAATCATAGCCGCTGGATTTCTCGCCGACCTTCTCCAATTGTCCTGAGTAGGGTCCCCGGACCGTTGTTCACCTGCGAAGACGAAAAATGCACGCGCGTTCCCATGGGAATGCACGGAGCACTCAAAACGTGGATTGGTTGCTGCCTGCTTGAATTTGAAAGCGGATATCCTAGAGGAACTAGCGGCAGTTGAGCCTTTGCTGCACATTATAATACCTCCATGCGTTGCACCACCCGACCGGAAGACCACGTGACACCCTCTACGCTATGGATTGGCTCCCGTGGCTCGTAGCGTTCCTCCCGGTCCATGCTAAGGTGAAACAATGTACAGAAGTGTACGCCAACGAGCCGACTCGCTGACGCCGAGCTGAGCCGCTTATAAACGTTAAACAGTATCGTTTGTTTCATTGGTACTGAGCTGTCTCCACGTCACTGCCGTTGTCGCCAAAGTAGCGGATATATAATTTACTTCGAGCCGCCACCGTAAGAAGGTGCGGCTCGCATTTTATTACGCCGAACCGTTTTCCAATGAACCGGTAACCGCGGCACATAAGATTAAGGCTATGTTCCTTCTCGGGTTCTATATTAAATGCTTTATTCCGTTAGGGATATGTTACGATTCGCTTGAAAATTCGGTTCGACACCCAAGTTGCAAACCAAGTTGTTGCGAACTTTTTTTTCGTAGTGACAGCATAGTAAATCGACAACAGAGTAAAAGACTGATTCTGCATAATAATTTTTATAATCGATTATTGCTACCTAAAATGTTATAATGTGTTTCAATAATTAATATTTAACAGTTTCGAAACACAAAATGACATTCAGAGCTCATACCTTTGAAGGTTACCACTAAACCGAACGGCCTTTCTTACAAACTAGAGCTTTTCGATTTAAGATCGAACAGTTACAATTAGGGTGAAAATGTAAAAATACCAGCCATTTTTGTTCAAAGTGCCGAGCTCGGAGACGCCACAACCTGTGAGGTTGAGTTGTCTTGCAATTGCATTTCACCTATGTCCGCTATCTTGGCTTGACCAGGCGGAACCACTGAGCTCAAGAAACTCATGGAACTATTTACCTTATGAAGAAGACCCTCACAAGCACTAAACCAGCAGGATTTAATAACATTGCCGGACTCTGTAATTTTTGGCATGAGCAGTGAACATGAATGTAATATCATATCGTATGTAAAAGTGCTGACCTTGTCGGGTTTCTTTCCTCTTGTGATATTCCGTCGAATACCGAAATATTACGAGAAGAGCTGCCAAGCACTTCTGAAATGGTTCGATATGACCTTGTTTTTTAGTATTCAGTTATAAGTTGAACATGAAAATCACTTAAAAAAAACACGTTTACAACTGTTAGGGGTGCTGAAAGAGAGCCCAGCTCTTAAGGGGGAAGAGGGGAGGATACGGAGGAGAGGATATGCTCCTCCTCAAGCTCCGTACCCTTTCATCCTCCTCTTTTGCTCCCTTCCCATTTAGCGGGAAATTTAACGTAAATTTTGCGGCGGAAATTTAGCGAAAATTTCCCCACTAAATTTAGCAGGAAAACATTCATCCGCTAAGTTTAGCGGGTTAATTTTCCCGCTGAATGTAGCGGGAAAATTGACGTCACGTCAGCTCAACACCAATTCAGTTTTCCCGTTAAATTTATCGGGGAAACTGTGACGTCCCATAATGCAACGCGCGCGGTTACGCCGACGCCGACCAACCCGGAAACGGACGCCTAAGAAATCCGCTCTAAGAATACTTTTGACAACCTACAGAGACAGCGTATACGTTATTCGCTTTCATTCTTCCCATCTTTGTGTACTTTCAGGTTATCAATAACGTTCAGGATATACTGATTTGATATCAAAAACTACAAAAACAAACATACATAAATATCTTATATATCAGCTAACTAAAAGTAGTGCACTGGACATACTGCTTCCGCCCAGAGTATTGTTCAATCAATAATGCATTACCTCGAAGAAAATGGCATCTGTTGCGGGAACAATAATGGCGTACACATTTCTTCCTGGATAACTGGACAACATCACAGAAGGCGACAAGACGAAACTAATATAGACGTGACACATATACACAAAAACGATTGCTAAAAAAACAAAAACAAAAAAAAACGGAAGCAACGAGAGACAAAGAAGCATACACGGTGAAATAAATATAAGATTACTTCGGAGACACGCTGAAACTATTTTTTTTTTTAGGTGAAGCCACAGTTTGGAACATTGTCCTATAGTCGTTGCCGGATGTCGCTGCCGTGTCTCGAAACAGGAGCCAGTCCCAGCCCAGAGGAAAACAAGCGAGGCTCACGTCCTGTGTAACAAGACCATCAATATTGATCGGCAGTGTCCTTGGCTTCCATGGGGACAGCATAAAAAAGTAAGTGTATACAAGTGGGGAGGCGCCCTCCCTTTTTTTCTCGATAGACGGGGCTCATTGAGCAAGCTGTCGGCAAACTCGATATTCAATATATATATATATTAAAAAAAACTAAGCTCATTAAGTGAAGCGAGAACTAACCAGAACATAGTTATCCAATTACTATTCTCATGTATTCTGGTCTCTGAGCTAAAACACTAACTCCTAGCAAGTTTTTTTTTTCCAGTCGTATAGGTGCACAATAAGCAGTAAGCTTTAGTCGAGAATATGCTGCTTGATATTTTCCTTTTTTATTTGTATGTATATGGAACTGAAATAAGAGCGGAACTGAATGAATAAATGCCATCAGGTGAGACATCCTGGAGGTGGAAAGGTCGATTTGTGGGAGAAAAATTGGCCAAGGGTAATAAAAACAAAGTGTATTTTATACATACAAAACCGCGAATGTCGAATTTTGTATTCTTGCATTCTTTCTAGCAAAGCAACGCAAGGTATTTTGTGATGATTTATTTGACTACATGGTTTCTCGGAGGCAACGTAGGATCATTTATATAAAAAACGAAAGCCGTTTACAACTCCCTGTAACGCTAAATTAGAGCGCAGCTCTTGAGGAGGAGGAGGGTAGGATACTGAGGGGAGGGCATACCCCTCCTCCCTCCTTCTCCTCCTCCTCATCCTGTCAGCTACTCCTCCCTCCGAGTGGCGTCGCCGTCGCCTCACGACTGGTCACGTGACCTCACGGGGGTCACGTGACGTCACCGGGGTCACGTGATCTCAGGGGGTCACGTGAGGTGAACTTACTTGACCTGTGAGGTCACGTGACGATGACGATGACGTCATCGTGATGTCGTCATTGGTGACGTCATTGTCAGTGATGACGGCATCAGTGACGTCACTGATGACGTAATCATCACCGATGACGTCATCGGCATCGTCACTCACGACGTCATCAGTGATGTCACTGACGACGACATTATAACTGATGACGTCATCGTCATCGTCACTGATGACGTCAGTGATGATGTCATCAGCATCGGCATCGTCATCGTCACTGATGACGTCATCAGTGACGTCACCAGTGACGTCACGCGTCCCATAATTCGCCGCGCGGTTACGCCGACGGCGACGGCGACGCCGCTCAAGCCGGAAACGGGCGCCTAAGAGCTGCGCTCCAAAATGCAGTGAACACAGAGTTAAAGGCAGGCCTTCTTCAGGAGGACGCTACAAAGCCTTTTCACTTCCAGTTGTAGCTACACGTGTTCACTTTCAATGCGCAAACAAGATTATAGCTGAAAAGACGGCGAGTGTGCAGGCGAGGTGGTGGTAGTTCATCATGATGTTTAAAACCAAAGACTGTGGTGAGAAAAAACAACATTGAAGTAAACAAAATATCACACAGGTGAATACGTTTTAAACACAGCTAAATCGTGCTTTTATTTTCTCGCTTTTTATAAACACCTGATAGGCACCAACAACTCTTCTTTGGGCATACACCTCGTTCACAATGCGCCGTTTGGACTCCTAGATATATAGGAATCAGCCACCAAATGACCCCTTATAAATGTCCAGTCATTCTCGATCTAATCGTCGCCAACTTCACTCCAAGATGCATCTTCTGTTCGAAACGCAGCGATTGACCTTTGAAACACAATACGCACTAAAATCCTGAGTTCACATTGCACTAAAAAACAACTTTCACAGAGATTAACCACATACCTCCCAAGTGTTGTTAGTGCAATGTGAACGAAGGGTTTTAATACTCTTTTTGCTGTTGTTTCTTTACGCTTTTACGTGCATCCAGAACTCCAAGTGTGACCTGCGGGAAAACAAATTTGGGAAGTGAATGGTTGATACGTGAAACTGTTTTAGTGTAATTTGAATGAAGAGTCTTAATGCTTATTGTGTTTCAAAGGTCAGTCGCAGTGTTTTGAACAAAGGATCTGTCTGGAAGGGATGTGGGGACGATTGTATCGAGAATGACCTTGGAAATTTCTAAGAGGTCATTCGGTGACTTATTTATAGGTATCTAGGAGTTCAATCGGTGCACAGTGAAAGAAGGCTTTGCCAGGGAGGGGAGTTGTTGGTGTCTATCGAGGGTATATAAAGAACGAGAGAAAATAACAGATTTAGCTGTGTTTAAAACGTCTTCTCCTCTGCGTTTTTCTTCGACTTCAAAGTTTCCTATTTTCCCTCACCACACTCTAGTGTTTCAAACATCATGAATACAGCGTGACCTAGTCTGAGATACCCTCCATAGCAACTGCTCTCCGCTAGCTGACAAAAACAGTTTACCAAAACCAGCCTGAAGAGAACTAGAGTCAAGGTTGCCCCGGGTACCGGCGATCATGATTATGGCAGATGTGACTTTCTAAAATAAGATTGAGGATGTTGAGTGTTTATAGTACATCGGTGGTGCATGCGGTAACCACATGTCCTAATGGGCGCAGTTGTACCATGATCCGTTCAATTACTTCACTGCTGATGTCATGTGGCTGCCGCCCCTTAGCTAGACTCATGAAATTTGTATATTGATAATCCCACTTCTGTGTCTTGGGTTGGCTTGGGGGCACCAGCGGAATGCACCAGAAATAAATGGCTCCGCCAGAACAGTTTCCCGGACATGAAATATACAATGTCGCGACGAGGATTCCTGCGAAAATAAAATCACCGACAACGTACCACCTACAAAGAAAAACACTATATTTGATACATTTGCTTTTTCAATCCTCAATCTTGAGTGCAAAAGTACTCAGATTTTGTTTTTTGCATGAGTTCATTTTAATGCAGCATCAATGTTATATTCGGCTGTAGATGTAGTACGCCTCCGCGGACTAAAGTATTAATAACCCCCTAAAGCAATGACAAAATAAATGCGTGTATGACCGAAAATAATGATATTGAGGGTAAGACTACTTTTGAGTGTAGCATCACTGAGGGTGATATAATGGAATACATTTGTTATTATGTTGTCATAGATGGCAAGTGCTGACGTAATGAAAAACTGAGAACACTAAAAGTGTAATGGGGCGAACTTGTATCAAAATAAAAAGAACAGCAAATAGCATCGCGGGCGTCGATGTCGGAGTAACAGCAGAACCGAGCGCTAGCGTAAACTGGTCAGATGAAGCGCTATATAACTTTTTTTATGTCCTCTCCATGTTCAGGAATGTTCTACCAGAACACACAATAACTAACGAGAATGAAAGGCTAACATTCGAGAGGAGGAACGTAAAGAAAAAACAAGTTCGCGAATTCTAACCCGCGGGCACTCTTCGTGGAGACAGCGTGGTAAGTCATCTCGGTCACGTACGCGGTATTATGTGAATAGAACGTATACTGTATTTTTTGTTTCGTGTGATTGATATTGAATGTGAAGCTGCATATCACTTCAATCTTTTTATATTTCAATATATCCACTCATTTTTGTGGATACGCCCTTTGTAAGCCTATACTTTATTCTTTACTTGTAGTGCAGTTTTGGTTTGGTCAAAAAAAATACGATGTGTTTATTTTGTACACCTTGGTGTATATTTCTACTTTATGGTTTGTTTACTCAAGCCACTTTGTTGTCGAAAAAAGACCAAGACATCTTTCAACACTGTTTTAAAACGAGTTAATAGACCTCTTTTGGCATTCTGCATGGCCACCTTTGTAACTTTTATTTGTTGGACGTATGGAATTTGTAGCATGCTAATAGCGATCTTCTGATGGGCCATGATTTAAGAAGTTAATGACATGCGCCTAAACTGCTATGTGTACAACACAAGCACAAACTTGGGATGTGCAATTGAAAACAAGATTGTTGCGTGAGCTTGAAGTTTCGAAACATGTTTAATCAATCCATGAACGCACACTCGGCTTGCGACTCCTGGATATGGCGTTTATTATCAAGGGCTTAACTCAGGTCAGCGTTTAGTACACGCCTGCAGGTTCTTTATAAATATCCAAACTGAAACTACCCTATAAAAATCTGTACAAGAAAATACATATTTTTCCGTCTGCCGCTTACCTTCGAAAGTGGTGGTCTTCACTGCAATGGTACATCTTCACCAGGAGTAGGTTAAACGTTTTGCATATTTTTGTCTCTTCTGCGTTTTAATTTCTTCTCTACCCAAGTCACAGGTTAATCTAAAATGGCTAATATTCACCAGCTTGCATGCACCTTTACGATATTTTTTCTCGTTTTGCTGGTATTTCCGGCACTAAATAGGCTCAAATTTAGAAAAGGTGTTTATACAAAAACTGGGAGAATCGTTATGGGAGGAATTGAGATGTCTTCATCAGGACGAGATGTGGGTAAACCAGCCCATCGTTTGCCACAAACAAGAGATTGGACTGTGTGAAAGGAACCTGGCTAACGCTCGCCATCATCGCGTTCTTAGCCTCTTATGGCTCCATGAATATCTCCTACGATTTGTTTCGTAACTACCATAAAACACCATTAAAACTAGGGAGCTACAAACTGATATTATCGAGCCTCTACTTCGCGCGATAGTTTGTGCAATAGAGCGACACGAACAAGTCCCGCACTTGTGCCAGCAGCTATGACTTCATGTGCGCTAATGATGTTGATCAGTAATGTCGCCAGTTCTGTTTGCCCCGACGTCACACCCGCGGCCATTGTGGTGTTTTTACTGCTGAACGGATACGTTCTGCAGCCTACGTTTTAAACCATCGTATTTGTTTTCTCCGCAAGAACAAGCAGGAATGGTCACTACCATGGTACTGTGACATCACGTGCAAGCCACGCATACTTCATCTCACAAATGAATACAGTGCACAGCCACAGGTGTGTGAGCCTTGTTCATCAAGATGCTTTTGCTTGCTATCTAAACTCGCGCCCAAAAGAGTGTTTCCAAAGTCATACACTCCTGCACGTGCCATTATGAGCACTGTGGATGTTCGTGAAATGGTGTATACTTGCAGTTGATATTCACATACACGAAAGCTAAACACCTTTGTTCGAATCGCTAGAAACGAAGCTAAGGTGTTTATTTTCGCTTTTCTAGTTTCGCGTTCAAGTTAAACAAATGTCAGTCTACTACCGACCAAGCTTGTCCATGATACACCGGATGCACCCAGAATATTACACAGAACATTTTCGGCAGCCACGGACCAAAAATACACCAGATACAAAAGCCGAGACTTCAGGACTTGCTTGGACTCCAGGGCTTAGGATAAAAGTGTACCAATATCGCCCTGTGGGCAAGTCTGTTGAACATGCTGAAACACGAATAGAGCAAAAACAAAGACGTGTAGATAAAAGGAGTCATGACCTCTGCTGAATTCAAGTAAATTTTATAAACAACAAAGTCAAGGAAGCGAAAACACAAAAGAGAGCCCATTGAAGAAGACATGCTGTCCCAAAATAATCTGATCGAAGACTTAGTTCAACATTCAGCATTGTTATAATTGTTTTTATTCCATTCCATTTTAATGTTACGAAACGCATATTTGGAAGTTTATTTTAATTGTCATAATATTTTATAGTTGTGATCAGAGGGAGCACACAGATAGGCTCACTAGTGGCGCTGCCTCAGAAGTTATATATTACAGGAAAAGTAATGGTGCAAAAATCTCTTTATTTCCAAACAATGATGCAGGACTAAAAACAAGATGTCCTGCAGAGTTCAACCAATAGAACAAAAGCTACGTAATGTAAACGCTATGAAAATAACTATTTAAATCACAATTATAAGTTTATATTTAAGTTGTTTTAAATTAGGAAGAATGCTTTTCTCCTTTTGCGAAATATTTCTTCGTAGAAACGCTAATTAGATTTTCTTTGTATTAGACCCGCTTTTTTAAATCTGTATTTGCGCTAGCTTTAATTAAATAAAGTGCCGTCAAGGTCTCGCGCTGTAGCAACTGCACAACTTTAGAACATTCTACAGGGAGCTAGGACTAAAGTGCTCCTTGGGGCTTGGTTTCTGCTTTTTGTCATCCTCGAGAAGAGCGCAGAGCAGTATATAGAGTGTGCCCTGCAAAAATGAAAGCGTTTGCGGCTTCTTTATTTTAAACCGCAGTTAACGATCTTTCCGGCTCGACCCCCTCTTGTTTCATTTTTCATTTTCGCCAGCCCCGGTTCAACTGGCAGGCTCTCTTTCCACATGACCCCGAAGATATTTCTTTATTCTTTATTCGAAGCTTCTTGAAACTAATTCCAAAATGAAATTCTGGACATTCTGATTGCGTGCCATACCACTTAAATAACATTGATATAACTGGAAAGTGCCAAGCTTGTATTTTGCCCAATCATGTTTACGAAAATAAATTGCATTATAAATAACGTTCGAAGTCTATATTTTTTTTCTTCTATCTAACTTAACCTAACTTTTGAACATACGTTACTTATTTATTTTACAATATCTGGAAAATTTTTGTCAAGAGAGTTCACTCTAAAAAGGCGAAATCAGCACACCTTAGACCTTCGACAAGATATTACTCCAAAATAACTCTACGGATTTTTGGTAAAGTTGACTTGACACAGAAATAATAAAACAAACACGAGACCAGGAACGACGAAAATATTGTCCGTTATTCCTCATCCTGTGTTTGTTTCATTTGTTTCTTTCCCAAGTCAAAAGATATTACGTGGCCGTATTATTCTTCACCATGCATCAAATATAATAGAGGCTACAACAAATACTAGACTTAGTGTGTGAGATCACTTTCCTGCGCAAAGAGAAAGCAGTAAATCATGGCGAGCATTAGACGGATTCAGCAGAATAACAAGGCTCAGAAAACAATGTGCACAAGGACACTATGGAAGTGAAACGTCGTGCTCTCCCGGGAACGCACGGCTGCCGAATGACGGTCGCACGCCACTGCTCGTTGAATTGTTATGTAGAACCGTGAATCAATATGGCACCTGAGCTTCTAAGCTTGGTGGGTTGCGCAGAAATGTGGGACGTTGCGTGTAATACCAGCGCCGGTACCATGTCGAGCAGATTCGCTTATGAAGTACCTCAATGTTTCGTTTTCTGCAAAAACAGAAATAAAAATTTACCTTTCATAAAAAATAAATGCGCTGCGCATGCGCGAGAAGATGGCAGCGCCCGCATTCGGGCTTAAAACAAATGAGCTTGCAACTGTTCTTAGGCTTACATACAAGTACTAGGCTGCCGCAGAAACAATATCTGCGTCGTGGGTCGCCTTGTTTCTCTCGATACCAGCGAACTGCGCACGAAATTGAATTTAAGAGAAAGTGAGCACCTAGTGTTTTATATATCGGTCGGCTAAGCTGTGTACCATGAAAAAGGATGCTTGGATAGTCGCCGTAAAGAAGAAGTCAGATTACTCGCCATGGCGCCCAAAGAAGCACTGCCGGACCCGCAGCATACATTTTGTTACAGGTACTAAGTCGATTTTCTAAGCTTTTGACGAGTTTTCTATGCATCCCTAAGCTTCGCTTTGAAACTATCTTCCGGCTTCGAACCGAAACTTCCGAAGCGTTTGACACTGTACGATAAGTGGATTGTTGTAATTGACAAATCGTCAATTGAACTTTGAAGCCATCTAAACGCTAAAAAGCGTGAAAGTAACTTTTTCTGTTACTGGGGTTTTGCGTTGACAGAGCCCACCGGTCTGCCATTCAGACGCGTGCATATTAGAAAGAAATTTAAAAGTGGTCGCTACCGGTGAATTAATATTTTAAAAAAGCAGTTGAAAAAGAAATATTACATTCTCTGTAATTTATATCGAGTCAAAAATGCTTAGTGGTTCAAACCTTATAACGGACGTCGCAGAAGTAGGCTTGACCGGAATATTAGCATGCACACAGATTCTAATTTTCTCTTCGCATCATCCTTTCTGACTCCTTTATTTTTAATAGTACGTAACGAGCTAGAATAAAACTGTGCTCCCAGTCATACAGCCTAGTTCTGCCCAGAATGTACTGTCACGACAATTTTATGAGTTACCGCTTTAAAACTTATGATTCTGGGGAAGCCCCAAGTTATAAAAGAACTGAGTTTGATAGGTGGAGAAATTACATACCATAATTAATAGGCACTATAGTGCAAATTGAGATAAAACTTTCGGCAGAAGAAACATTAAAAATAAATGCAAATAAACAATAAACTGACCGTGACTTGTAACTCTAACTAAACTTCTAATAAAGACAACGAAATCCTTGACTTTTAGGGATCAGCTTAGTACCTTGTTCGGTTTGTCGGAGGAGGGCCCAGTCTGTGTATAGGCTGCTTATATCCGGGTTTCCCCACGATGTGGCAAGGCCCCAATACATACTCACTTAGGACAGTACGCGACTACCTGCTGATGTTTGTTGTTGTCTGTATGTACCAAGATTGTAAATGCATACGTTTTTGTCTGTGCACCTTTTGCCAAGTATCTCCCTTTCGTCGAAAGACAAGCCGTACCGGGTCTAACCTGATTTCGCTGCGTGTTTACCGAGGGCACTGGACCGGATGTCGTTCCTTTTACCATCAACATCGACATGGCAGGAAACGTTTATTTCGTGTCGCCGCGTGGGCAGCAGGGCACCCAGCGCATGAGGTGCGATAGAGGAGGCCTTGAGGTTACTGCTCTCCCTTTTTGCCCCTTAGGTACAGGAAGCCAGTGACGAATAATGAATACCTCCTTGTGAGAGACCGCGACCCCATTCTTGCGAAGGACGCTTCATATGGTCATATGGTGGCTTTACACGTAAAGGGGAATGCAAACTGGCGGCGTTGTCCGTGAACGGCTCACCGCTCCGTCAAAAAAACTAAACTTCCTTTCGTGTTTTTTTTTTTTTTCTTGAGGGCATCAGCGAGCTGTGGGGAGCCGGTGTGAATCGGATAGGGGGATGCGATTTGACTGGCCCACCAAAAGAAATGTCTTTGTCCATGAACTCGCTCGGGAGTCGTGCGACGCTTGACTTCCTTACTCCCGAGCCACGCAAGCCTTGCCGAAGCCTTTAAGTTGTCTTTACCCCCGCTCGTGGACGTGGTTCGTAGCATCCAGTGGTTTTGTCATGGAAAACGTCACGTTCCGGGACGGCGTGGCCGTAAAGTGTCATGAAGAAAACTGAAGTCTCCCAGGCTGTGCCTTGAACTTTCCCCAGGTCGCCATGGCCACAGAGCCAGTTTGCACACACCTTAAGCCAAACAGAGATGGCTAAAAAGAGCAGCGACCGTATGCAGAGGCGGGCGCTGCAGCTTCATCTACATTAATAAAAATTCATTTGGTGTAAGCATTGGTTTGTAGGTTTGCTTGCATCTTGCGGACCTGTTCTCGGGGGACTATTCTGTTGAGGCCAGTAACTTGACACTCTTAATTTGAATAGCGCAATGACCACTAAACATTTGTGAGATAGAGGATTGTAAGAGTCGCGATTCAAATTGGGACCAGTAATGGAATTTCGGAACAAACGTCATCTTTTCCGCATAGTCTGTTTCGATAGTTTTCTTCCAGGCTTAAGCTTAACACCTGACTTTCCACCTAATGCTTCTTTAACAGTGCGTAATACACATACAAGTTTTAAACTGTGCGGATAGCAGTATATTGACTGTGAGGGATTTATTGATGAGGCAAGGACAATGCTTTCAAAGGTGATGTCTCACTGAGGCACCTGTATCAGAGCAGCATCGCAATAACGTCACGAGTATATAATGACAGACAATATACATGGGCCTGTGAAACTGTCCCACTGCGCTACATATCAAAAGTGACCATGATTTTCCAAATATTTGACTGAAAGTTTTGATTCGTGAAAATATCGTGAAATATTAAAATGCGACCTGCAATTCAATTTCAGCATTTAGAAGGCACACTCAACGCTAGATCGTCTGTTCATTTAAGTAACACTCAATGAACATTTAGGGTCATTTAAGTCTCTTTTTTTCCTGCCACATACCTTGTTTTTTTTTCCGAAGTGCCGAAGAACAGCGATACCATGCACGCCATGCTTCATTAGATTAGTTTTGCACAGCTTTTTGTTGTCATGAATGTCGGGAAACACATACCGTAAAACATATTTCCTCCACAGGACATTGCTTGAGAAGGGCTGATATAAAAAAGTCCAAATTTTAAAACTCGTGTGTTTACCATTTCTTTCATGTTTATGCAGATAATCGCACAGACAAATACATCCTCGAAATGTTTGCTAAAATTTAAAAAAAAAACTTCTTAGAAACCTTTAAAACAGCAGCAAACATAGGGGAACAAATATGGTAGGTAGTGCTCTGAATTTATTTGAATGCACAAATCAAGCCGCTAGATTATTTTTATTCTCTAATCAGGCAACAAAACTGAATAAAAATATATTTATTTTAAATTTCTGGTAAACTGAAAAGGTACATTTTAGTTTAAGACATCAAGTCGACATTTTCGTTGAAGACATCAAGTCGACCCAATTGGGAAACTATACATGATTAATTGTATAAATACAAACCTCGATGTCCTTTCATCAACACGGGCGTCGTTTTTACGTAATTATAAGTATTCAACTACTGAAATATTCTATTTATCTAAATAGCTTCACACTCCCTCCTTCTTACGGAAAATAGTAAAACTAAAGTAGCCTATTCTGATTAGCTGCCTCAATAAACCATTTTGGAAATTCACGGCCATCTGGTAGGTCAATTAGCAGTTTGCCTTTTACCCTACTCATGGCGGCAACCGACCGGCAGTTCGTAGTATTTTGCCGTGCACCATGAGGGGTTTATCCCTGTCCAGCTCCCCCCCCCCCCCGAGTGACACAATACCACTTTCGATATAAACATTTATTGAGTCACATTGATGAGTTGCCTTGTCTGTCCTGGTCGCCCCCCCCCCCCAATCCACACGTCCGTCCCCTGTGCCGTCCGTCGCACCACCTCCCGCGTCCCCACCGACCCTGCGAGCACCGCCGGTCTTTCCTCGCACCCCTTGTTTCCCGGCGCCAGACCGATGGGTGCCTTCATCCCGACGTGGGTGTCCTGCCGGCTCCCTATTCACGCCATCCAGGCCCTCGGGGGTCGGGCTCCTTTGAAGGGGGGCCGAGGACGTCCGCCGCCGCCACCAGCCGACCACGACAAGCTCCGATCGGCCACCGAGGGTGCCGACGGCTCGCCCTTGAGCCGCCCTCGGGCGCCGGCGTCTGGTAACAATCAGGCGGCGGCAGAGCGGGTCCCCACAACCATCACTTTCGCTGGTCAACAGCAGTCG
>JAZHYW010043164.1:0-12085 GCA_037355805.1 Ixodes ricinus
AACATCCTTATGTGCCTCAAAGTGAACCATACTCAACAGTGGTTTTGCTGGCGCACACGCCATTGAGTGTAAAACATGATGAATAGCTTCTTTAGATGTGACTCAGAAAGACAGTCGACTCACCGGTTTCGCTCTTCATTCAACGGTCAAAATTCTTACTAAAAGGGTGATATGTTTCCGTCTTCCTGATTTAGAAGCTGTAGTCCGTGTCTGTTTGTTAATTTGGGCAATGGCAGCCCGTTCTTACAAATAGTCATCACGTGAAACGTTTCCCTTCCGCCTCGGACACAATCTAATTCCATTCTGCCGGAGCACTATACTCGGCGATATCTTTTCTTGGCAATGCAGTGAAGAGGAGGAGAGCCCGCGCACAGATTTATTCAGCGCCCAGAATGGGAGAGGGAACGCGTGCCTGTACTTCCCACTGCATTGCCAAGAAAAGTTGTCCTCCGCCGAGTATAGTTGACCTATTCTCGGTCATTCCTTTCAAGGATCATTTTTCCGAAACACCCGAAGAGTTTAAGCTATTGCGCATTGTCGCACAAAGGGTCCGGATTCTTGCTAAGCAGAAGCGTCGCCAGTTGGGGAATGGCGCGAGCTTCCTAAATTTTGTACTTTCCCAACAAACGGGGGCCATATCTGCTTGTAGGCTTATTCCCGAATAAACTTCCCGTGGAACGGCAGCCAGGCATACCGCGAGCTCCACCTGCTTTGCTCGAGGACGCACGAAACGTTCTTAAGCTTTGACGAGGCATCTGGAATTAACTATTTATTCGTGTGTTGTTCACAATGGTCGGAGCTTACGGTTTGACCTTGCTTGACGAAAGAACAAGGCCGCGATCTGTTTGGCCTGTCGTCTCAGGTGATGTGTCCGTCGCTTTGTAGCCTAAGAGCCGTTCAACCGTAAGCTGGTACACTGTCAGCTTAGGGATGAACGGTGGAATCTACGTGTTTGCTGGAGCAGTCACACGTCTATCTTTCGCCACGGCAACCACGCTCTCGTTCATACCCACGCGCAGAGAAAGGGACGGGATACGTGATTAAAAGAAGATGTTTGATTGGTTCTGGCTAGCTTTCAGCTCCCAGAGCACTGTCAGCTTAGGGATGAACGAGGTAGTATCGTGGTGATGACGCGACGCCGTGAGTCTGTCGTGCCTGGAAGTTCGTAAGCCGTTGCCTTCCAGCGATGTCTACACGCAAGCTTTTCATTTCTCGCCTTTCCAGCCATCCTCTGTGCGTCTGTCCAGCTCTTCGTACAAGGCTTTGCGCTCAGGTGGCCGTCGATTCATTTCCTCTGATGCACTTTCACAACATTTCACCATGCGAAATAATTTTTCTTCTTTTTTAAAGCTTGCGAAATGAATCTTCTAATTTAGGACAAAAATAATGAGTAATTTTCTCGAAATTACTGGCTGAAAGTAATTCATTACATTACTAAATTAGTAGCCTCCAGAAGTAATTATTTACATTACTCATTACTCCAGAAAGTAATTTAATTACTGTAATTCCATTACAGTAATTACAGTAACAAAGTAATGTCATTACTGCCATCTCTGGTTTCCAAGCGCTCGCAGGACACCGTCCCGTCTCCCTCGCCAGTCCGTGCCAACCACGACCGGACTCCAAGGCCGAGAAGGCTCCGGCGCAAGCAGAAATGGCACCGAGGTAGGGGCTGCTCTCCCTTCGGTACCAATGCTCGCAACTTTCGGCGCAGTCTCAGCTTGCGCCGGAGTCTCTAGGAACTCCCTCCGACGCGCAAGCAATGATCCGCAAGGCCAAAGCGGAGGCCGCTTTCACCCGGCACCTCGGTTGCTGATGGCAAGAAAGCTCGCGTTCTTTTTCGGAGTAAATTGCTGGCGAACATGCGGAACCTTTCCCCGCGGCCGCCATCGACACTGACTGCCGCCATGTTCTGTTTTCACCCGAAGCGAGCGTCTTCCCATAATACTTCCCCTTCGGGAATGCGACGCGACCTCCCTTTTACATGGGCTGAACGTTTTCGCATTCGCGGTCTCCATCCATCTAAGTGCAGACTAAAATGCGAGGGCTTCCCCAGCGCATTATGCCGTTTACATCATCGGCTTTAATGCGACAACTGGAGTCGATGTGCTCAAGTGGCATTCATGTAAACGTGGCTTGTGTCTGGCACAAACCCCACTCCGTGTGTTGTTTTGCGATAGATTTTTTCATTACTTTTGTTATCTCTTTTTATGTTTACATTTTTATATTTTTTACAGAATATTTTTATTTAGGTTTTATATTTTATTTATTTTTTTATTTGTTTTATTATTGTTTTTGTCATTATATTATTTATCTCACTTAAAAAGGCCCTGCAATGGCTTTTTTACTAATTTTAATTTGCACCAAACCTGAGCGCACTGAACGTAGTAACTTAATGACACTTTTCTTTTCTCGAATTTCGATTTATTTTAAAAGTTATAGGCAAATTAAAATTACAAAAACAAGCAAAAAATAACTTCCTTCATGACGTCCTTGGTTGCTTGAGTGGCCGTGAACTAGACGAGGGGTAGTGAGCTGAGCGAGCGCTCACGGCTGCCGTACTCCGTGTCGACGGCGCGAGAGGGCGCCACTAAAGCGTGTTCTGGATAGGCTGTATGTAGCGGGCAGCTAGAGCGGCTCTCATTGCATTTGCTGCGCGATTAAACACTAATTCGGCATGACACTTCATTGGCCACAAACGACAGCAAACACGGGGTAAAGATCAGTTCAGAATGGGAGCCACTTCGCGCTGCCATACCGCGAAACGGCCAAACCGCCAGACAAAGCTGCTCACCGAAGGCCTTGGGAACGCTCAGAGCCGGTCGGGTCCTTCGGTCCCTACGGCCGCAGCGCCGCCGCGTACATCCGGGACCTTTCCGTGTCGGCGCCTGATCCCACTACTCCTTTCTAGTATGCGCCGCCTTTTCCACCGCATTGGTGGCGGGTATGTCGACGGATCATTTCTTGTTTCCGTACTTTATAAACTGCATTTGTTTCTTTTCTGATCTAAAATACTGAACAAAAACTACTTTTATAAATAATTGAAACGGTTCGCGCCACTTATATTTTGTATTTCGACTAAAAGAAGCTTTTAGCGGCTCTGACCAGTAGTAAGCCCAGGACCTAAGACGTCACATTACGCGCGCTTTCGGTACCGCGGGTCGCCCCCGTCGGTGGAGGAGGTTTCCGCGTCGTCCGGTTAAAATATGACGCACTGATATTTAGTTACTCTCTCCGTGCCCGCTGGCTTGCCCGAACCCCAAGAGACGTGGAAACCGCAAAAAAGGTAGACGCTTAATTATGATTGCAGGGCCCCTTTAATAATATTTTATGCACATATTTATTTCTAGATTATTGATGTATCATATATATTTTTATTCCATTTTTATTAGTTTAGTCAGATATCTCACTGCATTATTGATTTATTTCATTTTTATTCAGAAGTACTCCACCGTAGCCAGCAGTTTTGCATTAAACTGGGTACATTTAGTCCTCCAGGCCAGCTGTACTGTATTAGCTCAGAAGAAGCGAGGGAGTGGTGCTTGCTGCCAGACGACGTCCTAAAGAGAGCATTTAATAACATTCCCAACAGCTCATGGCCCCATTTTATTATGATACCATTGCTCACGATAAATATTCCACACAATAATTAGAAAACAAAGTGCTATAGTACACTCTAAAAAAAGGGTGTATTCTTACACCCTTCGTTCCATGTAAGACACCTTAAAACTTCAGTTCAACGTAGAGCGCACTGACGGCAACCTGATTTCAAGAGAGGCTTGAAAACCATCTCGTACAACTTTTTAAATTAGCTAATGCACGTGTTACTGACTACCAAAAAAAAAAAAATATACGGGGTTTTCTTGGCCCTACTGCAAAACGCCATTGTTTTCTTTCTGTGGTATTTGATACGTACTTTAGCTATTCAATAAGTTATATCGCACCGTTATAAGTTCCTCGTAAAATTTGGGGCCGTCTGTTCGATTATCGTGCGCTGTACGTCCCGCTGAAGTTTTGGGGTGTATTATATGGGAGAAAAAGGTGTAAGGTGATACCCCTTTTTCAGAGTGTAGATTAGGGGTTATAGTACCAGTCCGCCACCACACGGACCGGAGTTCAAGCCCAGCCGGGAGCTCGAACCTTTCATTGCGGCGTGCATGTTCGTGGACAAACGCTTCTTCGTGCATCTACAAGTTTCGTGTTTATTATTACCCCAAGTGTAAAATATAATGAGGCCAGCTGATTTTTTTGACGGTGACAGCGCAGGGAAAACCACTGTCACACTATACACTCAGGAAGACAAGCACACGCGCTGAACTTACAACTCTTGTGTATTCGACTACTTCATTTTTCTCTTCAACGTCCGGGTTGACTTTTCCGAACGTGATAAGTAGAACAAGTAGCACGACATACAAGGAAAATTCTAAATACACGGCAAAAGAACAGTAAAAAAAGATATATATATATATATATAAAGAAACGAAAAAAAGATATAAACTAAAAACTTTTACAAATCGTCCCTCTCCCTCATCGCTATCATTTAGATAGAAATTGAAGCTCCTTGTTCGACAGCGCTATAGAAGGACTACTTACACACTTGTCCTTCAGCTGTGCTATCCTTTTCGCTTCCATTGTTTCTCTCGTCAATGCGTTTCGACTTCTACCGACCACAGAACAATTTTCAAAATGGACTACACAGCCACCCAGTCGCGACAATGGACTCCCAAGTGTCCAGCTACGACTCAGTGGGTGTTGTAAAATTGTAGCTGGACACTTTTGAGTCCATTGTCGCGACTGTGGCTGTGTAGCCCATTTTGAAAATTGTTCTGTGGTCGGTAGAAGTCGAAACGCATTGACGAGAGAAATAATGGAAGCGGAAAGGATAGCACAGCTGAAGGACAAGTGTGTAAGTAGTCCTTCTATAGCGCTGTCGACAAGAGCTTCAATTTCTATCTAAATGATAGCGATGAGGAGAGGGACAATTTGTAAAAGTTTTTAGTTTATATTTTTTTTTCGTTTCTTTATTTCTTTTCTTTTTTACTGTTCTTTTTCCGTGTATTTAGAATTTTCCTTGTATGTCGATGCTACTTGTTCTACTTATCACGTTCGAAAAAGTCAACCTGGACGTTGAAGAGAAAAATGAAGTAGTCGAATACACAAGAGTTGTAAGTTCAGCGCGTGTGCTTGTCTTCCTGAGTGTATGGTGTGAGAGTGGTTTCCCTGCGCTGTCACCGTCAAATATGGTTCACCAACTCGCCCAAGCATCGATCCTCTCAAGGCCAGCTGACCTTGCCTAGTAAGTCTCGAACACTCTATGTCAGATGTTCGAGATGTCGAGTGGGGTTGATACGGTCGAAATAGACGTCGTAGGATCAGGCAGCGCTTCAAATAGAGACGCGACGCTGGCGGTCTGGTTTGTGGGGCTGCAAACCAGTTGCCAAGACGGTGAAAAGACGGTGAGAGTGCAGGCGAGCTGGTGGTAAAATCATGTTGTATTACACCTGAGACTGCGGTGGATGAAATTGGAAGAACTTTCAGTAGAAGGAACAGACACAGAGAACGTCTAAAACTCAGCTAACCGATTTATTTCTCAAACAGCCTTTAAGTACCCGCGGAACTTTCCCAACCACAGTCTACAGATAAACTCCTTTGTTGCAGACATCTCGAACCGGATGGAACACGCACAAACGATACAAAACAACCCCACTTGAGACGAGGACTTATCTATCTCAAGGTCACTGCAATGTTCCGCAGTGTCACTTTGTTAAGTCCTCGTCTCAGTGGGGTGTTACTGTATCGTTTGTGGGTGTTCCATCCGGTTCGAGGATGTCTGCAACAAAGATTCCCCTCAGCAGAGTGTGGTTGGGAAAAAAGTTCCGCCAACGCTAAAAAACTGTTTGAAACTAAATCGATTGAACTGAGTTTGAGACGTTCTCTGTGTCTGTTCTTCTACCGAAAGTTCTTCAATTTCATCCACCGCCTCAGGTGTAGATCCAACATGATCTGCAAGACAGAGCGGCGCGTGCCCATTTGGGTGTTACACGATCTCAATACGTACCGCGTCCCGGCACGCCAGCTTGCACTTCTGGAAGGACTTGAAGCGATTTATTCCAGTCAAACAGGCCGGTGGCAGATCTTCGTGCCTCGAACGACACAAGTGCGACGCCTTGTCGTAGAAGAAGTCTTTCTTCCTAGCCTTCCTGCACAAGGTGAACTGAAGACTGCTGCTGCATCGTATGCTCTGCGGAACAGATAAGACAGAGAGAGAGAGTGAGAACGCAAGCTTTGTTTATACAAGGCCTACAATCCGGTGTTGAGCGCCCTTTGGAACAGTTGACACATGTCATGCAGGAAACGTATGCTACACCCTGTCGTCAAAGTGAAGCTGCCACGTGTTCTAAGCTCCTGGGTGTTCGGGAGAAAAATAACCGTGTTTTTTCACACCGCAAAAATAAACTACACATCACCGGGCACCAAGTCTGTATTCATGTATAGGCGTTTTCTGTTTCCTGTTGTTCTCAGTCACGTGGGCTCCATCTCTGGTATGCGGGAAAAAACATAATAAAACATTTATACCTTGAATATTCGAGAAAGTATAGGTGAGGCAAAACAAGAATATGTGGCAATCACGCATTTTTCGTAAATACCTTCCAGCGGCGTGGAGAGGTCAAAACGATGTTTCTACCGCATACCAGAAGTGACGACATTCAATATGGCTGCGCCCTTGTATAAAAGGTGCATAACCTAGCGGTGGGGACCAGATGCTAATTGTTATAGAGCTTAGCGGTATGTATTTTGACATTAAATGCCATATACGGAAAACTTAAAGATAAGTGAAACCCGTTTAGAACGAACCCACGTACTGCGAATTATTGTCGATATCGAACTAACGAAAAATTTAAATAAAAATGCATGTAAAATGTACTTTTTATAACGAACAACATATTCGCTATATCGAACTTCCCCCCCCCCCACGCGATGTCTTTCAAAAATGCGCAAACACTCGTATTCTAACCTGATCCCTCCCCCCCCCCAAAAAAAAAAAAAGGAAAGAAAGAAAATTCCAAGAGCTCAAGTTGTGAACAAAATTGAGCGAAGAGAAGCAATTCAGAATTGGAGAAAGCAGAAAATACACTTTGCACGCACGCACAGAAAAATAAAACTTTTCATCGCAAAACCGTTGCCCACAAACAGGAGCGATTCAAAAGGGAAGATAAGCTAAAAACAATTCTGCACGCATGCAAAAAAAAAAAAAATCTTTTCAGCACGTAGTTACAAGGCGGAAGCGAAGAGATGAGAAAGAAAGAGATGCTTTCGCCTTACAACGAACGCAACGTGGAAGTTCGTTGTAAATCATTTTTGCTATATCGAATTACTTGCTATATCGAACTGATCGTAGCGTTTCCAGCAGTTCGTTATAAACGGGTTTGACTCTACATTGACCGCCACTAGATCATTCTGGAAAGTAATGCGCGCCCTCAGGCGGCGCGCCTGATGTATTATGAAAAGAGTGAGGGTCCCTGCTCCGTCGTCTGCTGCTACTGCCTACCGCCTGCGAGAACCATTTTGCCTACGTTCGCATTTGGTCTCTGTGTACGGCATTAATTGATGAGTCGCATCAATTCTCTCGTAAGCTTCTCATCCTTCGGAAACAGATGCCATGACAGGTGACGACCTTTCAGGGTGTTGTGGTCGAACCTTGGCACGCAACACGGGTTGCGCGCCACTGCCCTTCTATGGAAGGGACATTGTTCTGGATGGGCCACCATTTTTTTCTAACGCGAAAGCATTAACTGTCCCATAGAGCGAAACCGGCGTTGTCTGTCCACCAAAAACGGCACCTAAATACCCGTTGGCTGCGACGCGTTATAATGCTCCATAGCAACGGTGTCATCGTTGCTATGTAGGGACGCGGCTATACTCTGGTCTGACGTTAGCACGCGCCGCTCAATCGTATGCTCAATGACGACTCCGTCCTTGGCGTCGTCCTTGAGGTAGCCCTAAAGTTCGTCCTATACGTCGTGCTCGAGCCGTCGCTCTCGACGTCGTCCTAGACGTCGAGAGCGTCGCTCAGGACGTCATCCTACACGTCGCCCAAAATGCCGTTCTTGACGTCGTCTTCTGGATCAGAGTTGTGCCGGTTACTCGAAAAATGTAATGGATTACAATTACAAATTACCGAGCCTCAAATGTAATGAATTACCATTATAAATTACTTTTGATGAGAAGTAACGGATTACTGTGCTCGTTACTTTTTCCCGTACACCTATCGCGAAAAACTTTGGAAATAATATCGGTGTTTTCAAGAATGTTCCGCAACACTACTTTCCATTTCTCATACGCCCGCATGATGGTAGTCCTTGTATATATAACATACTTTATTTAAGATAAAGAATGTAGGTGCACTCCGTTCACGTGTAAGCTGACAAGGCAACAAAAGCTGGAACCACACCCACCAACCCGCTAGCTTACAGCGACCAGAAATGATTCCTGGAATTGTGCAGACGAAGCTAGCGATACGGATGCTCAGTGACAGCGTCTAGCTATGCTAGGAAATTTGGAGGTAAGGAACCAACCAGCGAAAGCTCGCTTTTGAAACTGGCCTTTCGAGGTTGAGCGCAACCTCTTAAAGCAGCGGTCTCGTGCCTCTAGCTTTATGCAGGTGGCGAGAGACGTCAAAGAAGCTGGAAAAAGGGAAACGTTGTAAAAGTAAAAAAAAATATATATACGCAGAGATTTTTCCTGCACAGACAAAGTAAAGCACAATTGGAAGGAAGTGCAAAGAGTCAGACCCTATTCAGCGTTGTCGTCTTGATTTTTTTCCCCGCATATTGACATATATGCCTTGAAAGTTTTTTCTAGTGGTTCTATTGACCGGTCATAAAAAAAAAATCGTGTTTTCATTTTGGTCGTTTTTCTCTTCACGACGTTTCCTATTTTGTTGTACTTGCTCTATCTTTGTGCTGCTGAATTTCCTGCACATATTGCTGCTCTGTATTGTGTTCATATTTTCAAAAAGTAACGAGTAATTAAAGTAATCCGTTACCAATATATGCTAACGAAATTGCATTATAGATTGCTGGCGCAAAAACGTAACGTGGCAATTACAAAATTACTATAATAAGTAACAGATTACAAGTAGTCCGTCCCTGTAACGGATTACTTCCCAAGTCTGCTCCCGAAGAGCAACGCGCCGACGAAGAGCAACGGCGGGAACGGCTACGAGAATGTCAGCGGCGGCGACTGCGGGCAGCACGTGTGTCTGCGTACCTTTCGTCACGATAACCACCGATCAAGACAATGAATATGTTTAAAGTTTTATGCCACGTCTGTGTCGTGTGCTAAACAGTTTCGCATCGTCATCCACCTTCACAAAGTGGAATGGCTCCCAATTTTTTCACCCAATATATTTTATAATGGTATGGGTTTGTTTTCCGAAGAACGACTAAGCGAGGCTTCTGTCCTTGTAGTGTGTTAGACAAGATATCATCAGTCCTGTTCTCTTCATGTCACTGACACTGCCAATGTCTCTAAACTTTGCATACGTACCACTCTTTGCTGCTTGTAACGTATGACGGTCCTCGCCCACAGTAATTTGTAAACTGCCGCTGAACTATAACCGGCGATTTACTGTTGTGATACCGCGAAAGGTATCTGACTTTCTTATTTATTGATGCCATATCTAAACGGACAATATAAGCGTAATCCTTACCGATGAAAGAAAGAAGCCTCAGTGAGTAATTTTTTGTAACGATACAACTACTGTACTTATGAATTTCGTGGTGTTCTCTTTTTAATCATATAATTTTTTACTTTGGAAGTTTCTGGAGCTCTTGCGTAAAATAATCCAAATGAAAGTTTTGCTGGACCTCCAAACTTTGTCCTTTGTTTTGAATTTGCTTAAGCTGGCACTTCCAGTGAGTTTCTATTAAAGGCTTAAGAAGCTTTTTTTATATTTAATATATTTGTTATACGCTATTTATAGGAAAAAGATACGCGAGCTCACCGAGCGTACCGAAGAGGTTTTGTTCGGAGAATCTCCTCAACGCTCGTATTGGCTTCTGGAGTCGGTAGCGTAGACTCCGAAGTCTCGAATACCTGTGATACGCGAAGGTTTTGTGGCGCATTCTGGAGAAACTGCTTATCAGAACCGGAAATTGAAGGATATTGAACCCTCATGCCCGTCCGCTGATCAGGATTCCATTTGACATTTACTTGGCCCCCGTTAGCAACGATGGTGACTGCATCCTCAGAGTCCTGGAGGGTAGATAAAAAACAGTTTCACATAGTTAAAACAGAAAACCACGTCATGTTTTCTCATATTCCTTTATTTCTGTCGGCTCAGGTTTTAAATATATATTACTTAAAGTAGCTCACCAGTTTATTAATATTATCGTAAAGAACAGTCAAGCTTTTAGCCATGCTTTAGCAACATTTCGTCGTACGACTGCCGTAATATCGTATGACCATAATCAAAATCAAGTGGCGGGCTAGTGGGTGACACATAATAAAATACACACCGCGCAAAAGTACAAGGACCACACTTTGTTTTGCGGTAACTTTGTAAAGAGCGAACGCTAAGGCTCCTTCGAGCAAATCAGAGCGATTGAGGCCGAGCACGTGACAACTTTTTGCTAAAGGTTCATGAGCTATGGAACGTAACTCAAAGTAGTTCGATAAGAGGGCAAGAAAAAACTTTGTTCTTATCGGGACCCTCCTTTGTGTGTTCCAGACGTCGCCTTTGTCCAAAGAGAAGAGTGGGCTGTCACTCAAGTTTGTGCAAAGGCTTCCTTTCTTTCTCTCCAACCCGTGGCGTTGACAGCACTGCACGCAGCTTGTAAGATGAGGTACAGTCACGTGCCTCCCTCCAACGAGGCTGATTGGCTCACTGGGACTGCAGTCTTCGCCGACTGCCAAGTTACGGTGGGACGGAGTAGCAGGAGAAGCCAGGACGAAATAGAAATAGGTAATTGTGCGGAAGTGTGGAAGTCTATATTTAAAATCTGAATTTCTTGGAGCGCATGTGCGACTAAGAACCGGCAAACTTCGCCTTGCGTCGCGTTCGCTTTTCGCGCGGCGCAACAGCAACTCTTCCGATGCCAGCGCGGGGCGTACGCCGCCGCGGCAAAATTTGTCGCTTTCTTCGGTCCTTGGAGCCCAGTCTTTACAATATCTGGAACTGATCGGCGCTGATCCGGCACCAGATCACGCGGCATCTTGATCTGTGACTGCCATTGCGTGGGGAGAACCAAATGAGTGTTTCGTAAACATTAGCCATCAAAAAAATAATTCTTTGATGGCCGATAAGCAATAAGATAGCGGGGAACCTTTCTCGCTAAATTCAGTGGCGAAATTTCCCGCTAAATTCAATGGGAAAATGTTCCCTGCTAACTTTAGCGGGTTACGGTTTCCCGCTGAATTTAGCGGGAGAAGTGACGTCACGCGTGACCTCAACACCAATTCAGTTTCTCCGCTAAATTTGGCGACGGAAAATGACGCCACGACTTCGTGTCACGTCAGCCATGAACAAATTCAGCGGCAGGAGGAGAGGATGAGGGAAGGGGCAGAAGGAGGAGGAGGAGGAAAAGGAGGAGAGGAAGATGAGGAGCAGGAGAGGAGCAAGAAAGAGGAGGACAAGGAGGGAGTAGGAGGGTAGGAGGAGGAGTGGAGCCTACGGAAGAGGAGGAGGGGCATACCCTCCCCACTCTACCTTCCTCCCCTCCACAAGAGCTGGGCTCTAGTTTCCCATTATAGAGTATTGTAACGTCTCATTTTTAATACATTTTGATCTACGAATACCAACCATCCAAACTTTCGACATTACTGGACATACGACGTTGTTGGGTTTATCGACATAGGATGAAGTAAATAGGCTAGGCCTAAACTAAAGTGGCGATGCAGACGACTTGCTTGATTGGTGGATAAGATAAACACAGCGCACAGAAAGACGAGAGACAGCGAAAAAAAAAACACAGAACGAGCTCTGGACACAGTGCTCGTCACCTGTCTCCTTCTGTCCGTGTTCGTATTTTCGTGCGTCGTATTTACTCTTGCCTAAGCTTAACAGACAATACAAAAGTACAGT
>JAZHYW010043167.1:0-47812 GCA_037355805.1 Ixodes ricinus
GGAAACAGATTATGTTGCACCACTGTCTCTTTGTGATGCTGCATGCTTCCCTTCAGCACCATTTGGATACAAAGCCTTTGCACTGAATTTTCTGGGTCACTAAAAGAGTGGAAGCGTACTTTCCTGCCTTTTCCACTCCTTGTCACGAATGCTCTTTCTACACCACCTGTTTCTGCTTCTCTCTTTCTTGCCCTTTCCACCCTCTCCACTCCGTACGCTTTCTTACACCACCTGCTTCTGCTCCTCCTGTTCCTGCGTGCTGGGTCCGTAGTTCAGTCGGCAGCGCACTCGACTTCCACGCTGGTGACCGGGGTTTTAACCCTGACACCGGTTGCCGTTGTTTTTCAAGATTGTTTAGCAGTTATGGACTGACCGACCTAGACATTTCGTGCTTACGCGGCTCCTGGAGTCATGGCAGGGACCCTATAATTCTACCGCCCTAAAAGCGACGCTATGTCGGGGTCAGCGTCATGCAATCGTGAGTGCCCCTGGCCTGCACTCGACAGTCCGTAGTCGTAGTGCTTTGCATTATAAGGATCATCGCGAGTAAAAAAAACGCATCTAGTATCTGACAGCCCTAAGAAAACGCCATGCGTGGTGAGTTCCATGCACCAGCGATTATCGCTTCGCAGCCAATGAGGGTTGCGGCATTACACCGGTAAGGACGCCGAAGCACGAATGCCGCGAAGCAAACAAAACGTGAAACGTAATAAGCTGCACGGTCGCAGGGTATTCCCGGACACAACATTATAACTCTATCGCAGTGAAACACATCCTTTTGCACCGTTCGCGTTTACCGGTGTAGACGTCACTTGATGTGCTTGGCGCGAATATTTGACTCGCTACCAAGCAGTGGCTTCTTTCTCGCGTGCCTAGAGCGCTTGCGTATAAAACCGAGCTTAAAGGGCTGTGCTTTTGCCTGCCCCTTTTCACCAAAGGGTATACCGATCGTGTTCGGTGCCCGAAGACAATCGCTTTCGAAAAGTGCGATCATTTATTAAACAAGATTATCTCGCAGAAAACGCTTAGCAATCCAGAATTTGTGCCGGTGGCTAGTCAGATATTAGCACGATCGTGGAAGATTACAATAACATTCTTCGCAGCGGCACTCTATAATCTCTTGGATATTGCTTGGTCCCCTCAACTTAATGTCCTACTAAACAGTTCGTGGCCTTTGGATCGGGATATGAGCAATATATATATACGTAGGGTATTTCACAAAAGGTGGAAAAATTCGATATTGCAAAAACTACGCGTCGCAACAAAAAAAGGCTTGTGTCGATTTGGTCCTGGGCGGGGCCTATTTAGAAAAATATTAAAGTCTGGGAGGATTAGATTGTTAAATATTTTTGCGTAATAACTCTTTTAATAGTGTTTTTAATGGCATGGTTTAAATTAGAAACTTGCTCAGCATCATCGAGAAACACTAAATCAACAAATTGTAGAACTATAGAAGGCACACGAAGCATTTTACGGCTTCCTGAAAAACCGCACAAATTTGACGAGTTTTTAAGCTTCGGTTTGTTATCGGAGTGCATCTCGGCCCCGATGGCACCGCGCCCTGTGGAGATACAGTGCAACCAGCCAGCAGAGCTTGGTTACACTATTTCTTCCCAGGGCGCGGTGCCGTCGGGGCCGAATGCGCTCCGATAGCAAACCGAAACTTAAAAACGTCGAATTCGTGCGGTTTTTCAGAAAGCCGTAAACTGCTTGCGCGTGCCGTCTATCGTTCTGCAATTTGTTGATTTAGTGTTTTTGATGATGCTGGGCAATTTTCTAATTGAAACCATGCCCTTAAATCCAATATTAAAAAGATTAATTACGCAAAAATAATTAACAATCTAGTAATCCCGGACTTTAATAATTTTCCTAGATAGGCCCCTGGCCCAGGACCAAAACGACACAAGCTTTTTTTGTTGTGACGCGTAGTTTTCGCAATGTCAATTTTGTCCACTTTTGTGAAACACCCTATATATATATATATATATATATATATATATATATATATATATATGGTTACGTCAAACCACGATAATACAATTATGGACGTCTTAATACCCATATCCGCTGCAGCCAATTATCGGCGCACTGTTTATTCGAACGCGTGGAAGCCCTTTATAGTAGTCGCCGTACACGTTTTTCGAGTAGTATACCTATGCCCCACTGGCATCCATCTTCAAAATATTCAGACTGAATCGGCAAATAGGCGAACCAGCGCCGAGTGTCCGATCGCTCAAACTATCGCCAAGTGTTCGATCACTCAAATGGCCTTTGGCTTAATGCCATTTGTGTGTCCAAGTCATAAACAGGTTTAGTGCAGGCCTTGAATATTACTTGGCCTTGGGTCGCAAACTCAATTTACGCGCCACTCTTTGATCGTAAAAATCAGTAACGTTTCGAACTCACTTTTTTTTTTGTACTTTTGACTTTCGCGTAATCTACGGACGCCTCGCATGCCATGTGAATCAATAACAACAGAAAAGCTGGAAGGACAACATATTTATTTTGCTGAATTTTTCTAATCCTCTCAGTCGCCTTTTTTTTTTTTGCATATTGACAGACGTTGACAGACGCTTGTATTGGACTCATGGCTCGAGCATGATAAAACGCTAGAAACGCCGCTTTCATGCCCGCGTCTCGCAAGCGTTGTAGAGGTTTTTAGACAAGGGCGGAATCGCAGACAGACGAAGGCGAAAACGGCCGCCGCCGCAAAAGCTTTTATGTCCACGTCTTGGCATTGCAGAGGACGATAGACGGGGGCTAGTGGAATAGCAGACGATGGCTGAAGCTGCTGTCAACAACCGATGTCGGAGGGGCATGCCAAAAGGGTCACCAAGATTCTGCGATCGGAAGCCGCTGGGCAGGCAAGGCTCCCTTCAAGTAGGCTCTGAAGGCATGGTGTTACAACATCGCGAAGCGACGAAAGAACGGAAAGTGCACAGAGTTGGCCGTAATCATTGGCCAATGGCTGGCAATGGTCCTGGCCAAGTGGCCAGACAGTGGCCAGAGCACTGGCCGCGACTGGCCTTTCTCCTGGCCGATCGGCCAATGGCCACTGGCCATACAGCCATCGTGCCAAGCATTGGCCGATGAATAGGCCACTCTCTGGCTACTGGCCTGAAGACGCATCGCCAGACTTGGCCATTGTTAGCCAAAGTCCGTGCTGGTTTGGAGCGGCTTTTGAACAAGTGTTTAGGTCAGCGCTCTGTCTGTCTGTGTCTCCTCTTGTCCTTCGTCTTGTTCGCGCTGTTTTTAATTCTTCAATCTGAAGTCAGTGCAGACAATTCCAACGTACCACAAATGCAAAATAAGATTGACAAGAATTTTTTTTTTTTTGTAAAATGGGAAGTTAAAGGACAGCTTTTTGCGAGGGTCACGTAAAGAGAAATGTGCAACATCTGTTTAGAGTAACTTCACTCGACCAGTGATATTGATGTAGAAATGAGAGTATGCGAATACAGAGGTGTCACCAAAAACATTTGCAGGGTTTGTTTTACCGCAAAAATAAACTAGGCATCGCTAAACGCTCATTCTCCGCTCAAAGGTAGCGCATAGAGGTCACAACCAGATGCCAAAGTTTCAGCCCGAACGGACACCGTATTCAAAGGTTATAAGTGATTCTCTGAAAATTTCAATGGGAAAATGGCGGCCGACGGAGTTTTTGAATACATGGGGCTCTATGGCACCAGAAACCGAAAACGGGCAAAAATGGGCTCCATTTTCCCATTGAAATTTTCAGAAAATCACTTATAACTTTAGAATAAGGTATCGGATCTGGGCTGAAACTTTGGCATCTGGTTGTGACCTTTAGTGCTACCTTTTGGGTGGAGAATGGGCGTTCGGCGATATATCGTTTATCTTTTTGCCGTAAAAAAAAAACCCTGTAAATGTTTTGTGACACCCTGTATATATATTTCCGCGCTTATGTTGTCTCTTGCCCAAAACACTGGAGTTGGTAATAATAGAAATTGTCGTGTTTTTCCTGCCAAATTAAAAAGAGAAAATAAAAACATAAACATTTTTGTGGTTTTAGTTAGTCAGAAAGTTTGAGGAAAAGTATGTAAGCAACAACAGCAACGCATACTTTTTTGTTTGTTTTTCTTGCGAAATTGCGTTAGCGACATTAGCTGCTAACCCTATTGCGTTAGCTGCCAGATACTCGTAACTGGACCATAGAGGACGCACTAGTTCCTATCAAAATGGTTGTCATCTGGATGATCGTCGTATACCGTATATGGCAGTACTAGGTTGGGTCCACGATCTTTGATTCTAATGCTGTGACATAGGAGCAATATAAGATCTCTATCCTCATACTTACACCTCAGGAAGGTGTAAGTAAGCACCCTGATTCTGAAGCCGATCATCCAGGAGCAAGGAGCGGAATTCTCACCTTTTCACCGCTATCGCTCAAAGTTGCGAATACGTATACATTAGTGAACAGGACATCGTCGTTATGTTTTCTTCAGAGGTCGACAAACATCAAATTTGACCGCTCAAGCCAGTGATTCGAATGTGCACTTTTCATCGACCAGCACTTTGGCGAGCGAATTTTAAAATAAAAAGAGAAACAAAAAGCTTGCCATTGCTTGTGCGTGCTAACTATGTCGCCTTCTGTGTCATGAATATTTTTAACAAAGCAGGTATGTATTTTTACGCGCAAGCGAAACGGACACTTCTTACCGTTGTAAGAGTAATTTCAAGACGATTTTCCTGATCAAGTTGCCACGGCTGTGCGAATTCAGCATGGCCGTGAATGCATTCAAACAAAAGAGAGCAAGCAGTAACGACGCATAACTTCAAAAGGCAACCACTGCCAAAGTGCAACAACGCCGCGAAAGTAACGCGAAAGTAACGCCTTATCCCCAGTAATGCGTTCTCCTTAGCCTCAGCAGCAAGCAAACGTACTTATTTAACAAAACAAAAATATATAATTTTCGAACAAAGTTACTGCCTCTTGCGTCCCAAGCGACTTCCGGTCGCTTCGTCTTTTCAGAGTCCGTTTAGCTTGCTTCCGTCACCGGTGCTAGAAAGCAGAAATGCTACAAGGACAACGAAGTTGGAAATTTAATGAGGGCCTTCGGCCGTGCACTTTAACGTCTTGGAGGAGGCAAGTTGGTTTACAAAAATATTCGAAAATGTTTTAACAGATCTCGCGCCTCTTTGTTCTCTTGGCGCTCACCTGGAGAACTGTTGGTTAAACGTTTCATCGACGGCTCAAGCAGCGGTGGTGGGGTGGGCTTTGATCATTCTTTTTATAGACTTGAAGTTCTCTGGGACGTCAAAGTCTGGAGCACCACCTGGTGGCGTTGACCATAAGGGTGTTTAGGCTACGCTCTGTTTCATACTTAGTGCACAACACTGTCAAAGCTGCTGGCACGAGCATAGGGTTTGATCTCGCAAACGAGACCATAGACGATGTGGCATCGTCTATGGTCTCGTTTGCTGTACTGTCCTTCATATCGAAGCTCGTGGCGAGCTTCGATGAAGACAGTAGCTTCGACAACGTTGTATACTAGGAGTTCACTGCAGACATGATGCGGTCACGTCTCAAGCATATTCGAAGCATGTTGCTTCATATGCTTGAACATACGTCAGCAGACAATTCTTGTATGGCCAATGTGACTGTCATGTCATGCAAGAAACAGGCCTGCTTCTGCAGGCTTTCTGTTGTATGATGTATATAAGCAGTGTGACGGCCGTCTTTAGGGCACTTGGTTACGTTTCATAAGTCACGCGTGCGTCTCTGCTCCCTCCGCGGGTGCGATTACCAGCACAGAGAGATCTCACGAACTAACATCAAGTTGGCCCTATCTGCGGTATTTTTTTCGACATACTTCGGACTTTTATTTGCTCCTGAACAACGTTGTCAGTTTCCTCGTGAAATGTTTGGTACACTGACTTATATCTGTACACGTTTTTATGTTTTTTTTAATTTGAATAAATTTACACAGAGGAAATCACACTAAATTTTTGTGCGCACCGATTTTTTAAAGGGCAGTGTTTGAGGCGCACCTGCTCTTCACCACCGAAACTAAATACGAAGTTCGAAATAAGTAACTTTCAAGAGCGATCGCTTATTGCAAAACATGTTTTGGTCGCCAATCGGTAATACTAAAGTTTCGACCGAGTATGAAAGCGCACAAAGAACAAATACGAAAAAGAGAGGACACGAATGACAGACAAGCCCAACTTTTAACCCTGTTGTTTAAGCCGTTAGCGAAACCGCGCAGCAATAAACATAAAAAAAATCTAACTCCTCGCCCAAGAATCTCTGTTCCATTAGATTGCCGCTGATAGCCTTCGCGCTTGTGTATTCCCGGTAAACGGTATTGCAACAGCAACTAGCCTTTCAAAATTGGCTTAATTGAGGCTACCTCAGGCGCCGTCTCGCATTTTGCGAATCGCCTGAGCATACTAAGTAAGGAAAGGGAGCGGTTCGTCGAGAGCGTGACGACGTATTTTCGCGATAGTGAGCTTCATTTTCTCTTGCGGAAAACAGACCTTTAATGACGAAAAAAAAACAAACACGCGCGTCATGTTGTGCGAGGTCATTTATCATTAACTAATACCGCTATGTTGACTGTACAGGACCTATACGTGCGAGCAATCGTTTTATTTATTTTTTTATTGTTTTTATCGTTTTAGCTTTTAGTTGTTTTTTTCCTTATATAATTTCTTGTGTATGCTTTTGCAACCGCTGTGTACCTGTGGGGGAGGGCTGAGGGCCAGTCAAGCTGCTTAGACAGCTCTTTTCCTCAGCTCCCACCATATTTATATGGGAAATAAAAAAAATCTATTATGTTTCTGGTACGGGCGTTCTGCCTGAATAATCTACTGCAACTTTTTTCCCGGACTGCGAGAGATAATTCAAAATAATATGGCGAGGCGTTACGTATAATCATCTTTGCGAGGACGCCACAATATTGCAATCGCGGCGCCAACGACACCGCTTGTAATATAGTGCCATTTAACTTCCTGAGAGTGAGGCACACAATGGTGTTATACCCGCACCAGCTGGCTGCCACCATCTATACCGTCTCGTATTGTAATATAGTGTCTGGTTCACGCTCCCGGTAAGCAACGTTGTGAGCATGGAACGACCTTGTCTATACTTGGGTAACTACTGGCGAGCCGAGCTTGCTTATGGCAGGCCGTCGCCTGCCTCCTCCAAAAGAACGAGGACGAAGGCGTTGGAAGGGTTTTAATGGGTTTCTGCAACTGAGAACAGACAAGTAGTTTGATGTAGCTCGAGATGCACGCGTGTAAGCTGTCGGGATTTGGTGCATTCCATAATTCAACGCGCGCAGTGTTGAGTGCAGAGATTTTGACGTGACAACGTCTCACACGAAGGGGTGTATAGCGTGGGAATGATCGTGCAACGAAACACACACAACCGCTCTGTGGCTATAAACCTCAAAGCGATTGTTCCTCATGTCGTTAGTAGCTAGACTCAGTGCCTCACTGGTTTGAAATAAGTTAATTTACTTCCCTCCCGCGCATGCGCAGGTGTGAAACGGCGCTTTAAATGGACCGCCCGAGTGCGCCTTCAGAACATTTTGACTCGCTGTGTATCGTTCGACTGATTAGTTTCCGCTATCATTTCAGTTAAATAGACATACATTCCACGATAGGTGCTAACAAAAAGCTTGTGACAATACTGTATACTTTTTCCGCGTGAAATTTGAAACTTGAGCCTAAGATGGACCCTCGAGGACTCTGTCTTCGTGTTTATCTTATACCTGTCGCTGAAATGTCGGAACACATATATAGACCTCATCAAGGCAAACATGATGGAGAAAGAATCATCGAGATATCTCCATCCGTTCAAGAGATATGCCTCAACAAAATTATCATAGTACGTCCGGCACTGACATGATCACTGATCTCAATGACAATTGCTGGATCGCGTTTGCCCGCTCCGCGAATGCGGTCACTGGCGGCCATCTTTTTGGTAGAGTTATATCACCTCTAGCCAAGATACAGCTGCTGAAGCCACCTGGCAGCCACCATCATCCATCCATGGCAGACGGCGTTTTGGCAGTTGTGGTGGCAGGCTGCCATCAAAATAGCGTGGGTGATATTCCGTGATTGATTGAAATTGTTTGACAAAACATGTTTTTAAAACCCGGCGTGAACGGTAGCCCGGTCTTTGAGGACCCGGTGAAAGTTTCACGAAATCGCGCAGCACCGGGGAAAAACAGCACAGCACGCATCGAAAGTCGCATCGAAAAAAGCATCGAAAGCAGACGCCGGTACGTAGTCTGCTTTCGATGCGAGCTGCGCTGCTTTCCCCGGTGCTGCGCTTTCGTAGAACTTTCGCCGGGTCCTCAAAGACGAGGCTACCGTTCACGCCGGGTTTCAAGAATCTGCTTCGTCGAACAACTTCAATCAAGCACGAAATATCACCCACGGTACAGTGTACTAGATCTACGGCTATTTTATGGCAGCCTGCCGCCATTGCGCTGTCCGCCATATTACTATGATGGCTAGAGATGATATAACTCTACCAAAAGATGGCCGACCGTGGCCGCATTCCCGTCCATAGGCGGTGCTGGTCAAACGCGATCCAGCAATTGTCATTGAGATCAGTGGACATGATCGTGAACTGCGCCGCCATCTTGTGACACGCCTCGTGAGGCCGCGGCGATGCGGCGACCCAGAGCTAACGAGGCATTCATCAAACAAGAGCGTTTGCAACAGAAGACAATGCACAGAAACTAAAACGACCTCACAATGATTCGTGTTTTTTATTGTGTATTGTTTAGTTGTATAAGTTTACCTCGTGTTTAGACATTTGTTTCGCTCGATTGATTCTGTGACTAATAAATAAAAGTGTTTCATTTGATACGGGCGTTTAATTCATTACGTGATTTTCAAATACATTTGTTAGATTTATAAGTATAAGCACCCCAGACGTTTATAAAATTTACTTATTTAGTGGTTTTTCAATGACGCTCAGCAAGCTTCTTGGAACTGGGCCACTAAACAAGCTGCGCTTCAAAGTAACGACACTTGGCCATATTGTGGCTTTAAAATCACAGTTGCCAGTTATATGAAGCTTTATCTGAAATCGCAAGAAACGCTTTTCCGTCCTCCACAAATGTTTAAACAGTTCGCGACAAAGCAAAGCAATATTACATGAGCTTCCTAACACCGAATCTAATGCTGAGGAAGTCGCACTTTTGAATCATGACGATCGGCGGTTTCGTCTGCTCTGCACAAGCACCAAAATGGCGGCGCCCACAACAATGTCGGGGAACAGAGTGCCGATACTCTAAGCGCAGATCATTTAGCGGCTCTAGTTGGAACAATATCTTTATCTTCAATAACTAAATAGTTAATTAACACATTCGAGTAAATTCATAGAGATATCACGATGATATTTCCCCTGTATTATGTCCCCTTGACCGTATAACTCACCTGACTATACTGCATTTGCATAGCTCTCACGGCCTTTTTCAAAGCAGATTAATAGAAACCTGCAAAAGTGGCACGTAGTAGCAAAAATACTTCAGTGAAATGGAATCTGACTCCCACATCGGTCCTGACAGAATCGCGCCGCTGTCGAGCTCGCCTGTTCGCCACCGCGATTGCGAGCGTACAATCCTCGTGCTTGTTGAGTTTCAAGAAGCCACCAGGCTTTGCACTCGCGCCGCATTCGCTTTTTATCCCTGCACAAAAGTGAAGCAGGCAGGACAAAAAACATCGCCGTTCTTGAGTTCTGGCGCCCACGTCCAGCCAAGCTGACGCTCCCGAGCATCCGTAGAACGAGGACAAGCGCGCTGACTCCCAGGAAGCTGCACGGACAAAGCTCACACCTACGCTGCTATAGACGGTGAGAAACTGAGGAAAAGCAGGAAACAAAAACGCCGAACGCCGGTGGCGTCGGGCGTTCGAGCTGATCGAAATCCGGGGTAGAGAAGAAGGCACTGCACGGGACGTCGAAAACGCCGAGCTCTGGTTGGAATGATTAGTGAGGACATTGAGCGAAGCACATCGTGCCAAGTTCTCTCTCCTCTTGAACACCCGGTACTTCAGCGTTCCGATGGTTCGGCATTTTGAGTTTTCGGCATTGTGGATGCATCCCCAAAGGGCAGGAAAAAGCATGTTGAAATATACGTATTAAACTAAAATAGACTATAACAAAAAAAGCGGGGAGGCGGGGGGGGGGGAGGAGGGGGAGGGGATCTTGGCGGTGCTCTTTTCAGCGTTTCTGCGTACTATACGTGTGATTTGCTCACTTGGCGAAGCGACGAAAAATGCGCACGCTGCGTTGTGGATTTGCAAACATTGGAATGGTGTTTGTATGTAGTCAAAACTTTATCCTCTGCAAAATGTGTGACATAATGGGTGACATTTTTATTCCGGCTGTGGTGTCCACCAATGGCGATGACTTCCACTTGTTCGCACTGGCGGCCTCGCACCATGCATGTGGCGGTCATCCTGAAGATTTCACGGGTTTTGTTACTGTAACGTATGAATGATATGAACAACTGTCAGTCTTTTTATACAGAACGTACAACTATCGGCAGCTTCCGGCATGTGTCTACTTATTTTGTTTCCAGTAATGCCTACTTTTCGATATTAAATCTTGCGGCTTTGAAATTGAACTACGGCTAGCGTGAATTATAAGAATCGTTTCAAAGCCCAACTGGTTGCATTTCCTCGCATTCCTTTTGCCCCACCTTCCTTCCCAAGGGAATCGGTGGCCGAGTGGGCTAGCACACTCGGCCACCGATTCACACGTCACATGCAAGCTATGTACACTCCTTTCAACTTCAAGTTGACACTGCAGTAAAGGCCAAAGTAACCTAACCAGGAGGGACTTCAACCCTCTTTGCACACGAGAATTACATATTAGGGTTCCTAATCTGGACACTTGGCGAAAAAGTCGACGAGAAATCCGGCGGCCTTGATTGGCCGGCGCCAAGGTCATCTCGCCGATTTTTCCGCCAAGCGTTTGGAGTAGGGCCCCAGCTCGGGGCACGTGGAGCGAGCTCGCGCTGCAGGACCCAGGGATCCTGGGTTCAATCTTCACCCCTGCCCGTTTCGATCTGAATGAGCACTCTACCGACGTGCGGTCGTGTATCACTATTGCGTGATGCACGTTAACAGACCCCAGGCTAGCAGTGGTAATGCACTGGCTAATTTTTACTCTACGGCTGAGACACCAGACGCCCATTTGGGCCTGAATAACTTCCGGCTGTATAAACAAACACACATCACAATTGCGTTACCTTCCTTCCCAGAAGTAACGCGCCGGCTTGTCTTCTGCGTTGACCCCATGATCCTTTTCCTGTGCATTCATTCGATGAGTCAAGCGAGACGAAATATGCAATGAGTATAAATATACAACGAGACGAAACGTGCCATAGGGACAGAATGTTTAACGATTCTAAATGTCCAACGAGACGGAAGGTCCAATCAAGATGGCATGTCGAACAAGACGGTAGATCCAACAAAGACAAAATATCAAGCATGCCTGAATTTCAACTACTGGATATTTCTGGTGTACGACAAAATGGTCCCGGACAAAACAGTCCAGGCAAAAATGTCCCCGGACGAAATTGTCCCGGTCAAAATGGTCCCGAAGAAAATGGTCCCAAGCCTGCACACAAAATTGGTCCCAAGTAATTTGCTGACACTCTTGGGCGCTCTTTTTAAGGATTTTCTTGAACTGCTCTACTACTGAAGCTTTATTCAACACAGGTGTAATGTAGATGTTAATATATTTGAACTTTTGAAGTATTTGTGATATAATTGAGGAAACAACTAAAGAAGCCCAAGAAGTTGATTTAGGGTTCTATCATCGCTCACTCAGCTTTTGGCTCCTATACGCATAAGCCAGAGCACTCGGACAAAAGCTGGAGCTTGGGAGCCACTGGCGCAGAATGCAGACGCGCACACTAAATGCGTAAGTTCGCGGCCACACACTTGATTAGGGGACTCAGCCGGTAATAAATAACATGCACAAAAAACTCGAGGAACGCCATTACTACGTTTTGTTTTGGGCACTGCTTGATTGGTCCTATCAGCTGGTAGCGTCACTGTGACATTAGTAAAACGGCAGTAAAGGTGCGAAGAAGGAAATATAAGAAAATCCGACAGCATTTTTCACAATTTCGCATCAACGCAATGGCGCTGCAAGAAAACATGTGACGGCTTGAAGCTGAGCTAGTTGGTTCATTGCTACATATTATAAGAAAAATCAAAATTGCTGTACATGTAAGAGAACGCATGCACATGACGATTCAGACATTATCATGCACGCAAACTACATATTTGTGAAGGCGTGCTTTCGGTAGTGTATCGTCACTGAGTGATGCAATACACAAAGATCTCAAGCTAAAGCAGTGGTACTGCACTGGCAAAATGTCTCGTCTAGTGTAGGCCAGTGGCTACCTCAAAGGCAGACCTACCTACACTGTATAAACTCGAGACGTCAAAATATATTGATATAGATTAATATACAACGTTTTTCTTCTTGGTGGGTTATGTCGAATACTACAGACATATAATTTGATATATTTAAGTGCGTGTATATTATTTATGTAGTATACTTTTCTCTTCCTACTCAGCAACTGGCATGCAATGTTTTAAATAAAATATGTAAACCTTATCAACAAAACATATTTTTCTTCAATGTCCAATTTGCAAATAAGTGCAAAACAACCGACTAACTTCCCAACAACAAGCAAACTATGCCTCGACGTTTGCCTGGAACCATTTTGTCCGGGGCTATTTTGACCGGGACCATTCTGTCCGGAGCCTTTTTGTCCGGGGCCATTTTGCCCAGGACCATTTTGTCCGATCCTGGATATTTCATCTTGTTGAATATTCAAGCTCGTTGGACATAATCGTGTCTGTGGTGCTAAGAGCGTTCACGGCAGTGCCGGGCTGGTGAAGAAACTGACATTCTTGCCGTAGCGGGTTAAAACATACAAAAGCAAAGCACACCTTGTGAGAAGCGAAAGTATGTAGGCGAGCTTGGTTAGAAAACATCATAAACTAAACCCTGAGACAATGATAAACGGACAAGACGACACAAATCTCAAACACACCTCAGCTTATTCGCAAGAGAACAATTTACAGCCGTCCACACAGGCAGGAAAGAGGGAAGAAAAGAGGACATATTGCCAGCGAAGTTGGCGGGCTGAGTCAGGCTGACTGACGTTCACCAAGACACCACACCACCAGCAGACACCCGCCGCCAAGCTACCCGTCAAGAAAAATTCTCCAATTTTAACGTTTTTTAAATTCTACTGTCTTTTGGTCCCGGCTTCTCTCCTCTTCGTGTACAGACGTCTTCGCTTCATGTTTCAATCGATTCAGCTTTGCGCCTGCGCCTATTCATAGTCCCGTAAAAATTCCAGTGGCAATTTTTTTAATGATTGGCAATGTATTGAAGTAATGAGTTCGCTATAATTGAGAAATGTAATTAAGATAAAATAGCAAATGCTTCCAATCATCTGTGTTTGCAAGATACCAGTTACTACAAAAGCATATGAAATATAGTATCTTGAGTGAGTATTTGAGAAAGACACAAGTCTGCCTCTAGGTGCTGTTGCCTAGATCCGCGATACACAACTGACGAAAATAATCCCTGGAGAAGAAGAACACGAGGAACATTGCATTTAATTGCATTATAATTCGCGATACAGCCCACTCCATGCGCGGCTCTCTAGATAAATGCGCAGCTGTCTGTGGGCGCAGAGCAGCCAGTGCGCAGACGGATAAAAACTCGCCGCGACCGCGTTTAGCGATCATCGTGGCCATACGCTACTCATGTCGCCAATTCCTGCGCGTCGTAAGTTGAAAGGCTCTTCCTCTTATTAGGGTACATTACCTGATTCGAACCATACACGCTGCCAGCCCGGACTAATCATCAGGGTAAGTCATGTTGCAGGCTTTCTCCTATTCCTGAGGGTTCGGCAGAGGGTATGTAACCCATAAACCAGTTGGTCAAAGTGCTGCCCCGGTTCATCAATGTAGCATTGGCCGTTCAGCAATAACCATACTGGCGCCACCATCCTTTGCATGACAGCACTGCCTCCAGCCACGTTTTTACACTCTGGCGCGGTAACTATATAACGGCCCTACGACGCCCCCAGTTTCATGAATCTATCGGGCCATACCACTACGTAAAAATAGTAAAATACGTTTATTAAAGGAAAGACAAACCAAGATATAGCTCGCCCCCTGCGACGTCGGAACAGGGAGGCTAAAAAAGGGAGGGGGGGGGAACGGACAAAACGACACGATCGCAATCACACCGCCCCCCCCCCAAAAAAAAAATAAAAGTAATTGTTTTATGGTTATAATATGGGGCTAGTGGATAAAAATCTTGCTCCCAAATAGTTCCGATGCCTCTGCTTGACTAGAGTAATCTTATCGGGCGGGGATGAAAGATGCGAGGTTGGATGGGCTATAGAGGTGAGATTAGATATATGTTATGTCAGGTTCGCTGAACGCGAGTCCAGAATCTCCTTTCTTTCTTTTTAGTTCGTGTCTGGGAATCACTTACAGTCTTCATACTGCAGAACTCGTAAATATTGAGGCCATACCGCCGTTCGTTGATTGCAAGCCGAGGCCATCTATCGACATCTCTTTACTCTATCGGGGCGGTTCCTAAATTTCCGCATCGTGGCGCAGCTTGTATCTTGAAACTTCAGTGCCGGAGGCCCATTATATGCTTTTTATCCGACCGTTGCTTCGCCTGCCACGGTCCTGATAATGTCCGTATTTCAGCGCGCCTCTCGTCTCGCAGAGAGCTATGGGCCGAGGAACTGGTCATCGTGGACACGGACGTGGGCGTGGACGACGCGATGGCGCTCCTGCTGGCGCTGTCCAACCCGTCCCGCTGCAGGGTACTGGCCATCACGTGCGTCGCAGGCAACGTGGACCTGCCTAGGGTGTACACCAACACCCTGCGCATCCTCAACTTTTGCAACCAGCTGCAGGCAAGTGGCGCGTCGTCGCCAACCAAACTCGGAGCGTGCGCGGCTTTTCTGCAGCTCTGTTGCAGCTGCGGCCTTGGCGGCGCGTCCTTCCCTGCATTCGAGCAGGAAAAACAGTCAGAGAGTGTGGTGCAGAATACGCCGAGAAATTGAGAGAGAGGCAGAGACGAGGGCGCGCGGGGACGGCGGAACGCCGTGGTCTGATTGTAATGATTATTTGGTAGACCCTAAGGCAACGTTATTAGATTAGCTCAGTTATACGGAACTGCTCATAGACGCCGCATGCACGAGCAGTAACCCCCTCACTCACCACGACTTGCCTCCCGTCGTTCGATGCGCCGGACGGCTGCACTGTAGTCTATAGGATTCGTACGTTTCGAAGCGCAGCATATGGCGTTCCACCATACTCTATGGAACACCCAGTTAGTAAGTAAGTAAGTAAGTAAGTCAGGTGAACGAAGTCCCTTTTAGATCAGTGCGGGTACTCTGGAAGAGTGCCTCTGGTTCCATAATAAAATAAAATAAAGTGTTCACTTTATGAAAGTTCACTTTTGAAGTCCACGGCAGTTGCGAGTTTCCATGTTGCGGCAAAGTCTCTCCCACATCACCAGGCGGCACTCCGTGTCTTCCGTCTCCCTCCGCGCGCCTTCGTCATCTGCATCCGCGAGTCCAAGGGCCCGTTCCAAGCTGCAGTTGGTGGCCGAGTGGGCTAGCGCACACCAGCTCGGAGCACGTGGGCGAAGCTCGCGCTGCAGAACCCAGGGATCCTGGGGTCAATCCCCACCCCTGCCCGTTTCGATCTGGATGAGCATCGTACCGGCGTGCGGTCGTGTATCACTACTGCGTGGTGCACGTTAAAGACCCCAGGATAGCGGCTGTACTGCACTGGCTAAATTGCTCATCTACAGCTGGGAGACTCGTCGCCCGTCGAGGCAGACGAAGTTCTAGGCTGTATAAACATAAACACAACCCAATTTTTTCCAAGCTGCAGCTTGAGGCGTTCTGTAGCGTTAGCTACACTGGCCGAGGTTAAGCAGTTTCGCGTGGCTCTCCATAATGAGCCGTGCTCATTATGAAAGCCACGCGCCACTCGCGGCCACGCGCGGCGGCGGTGGCTCCTCCGCCGCCTCGCGCGCGCTTTGCATAATGAGCACGGCTCGCATAATGAACACTGCTCATTATGAGAGCCACGCGAAGCCGCCGCCGCGCTCCGCCACAGCAGCAACCGCCTCGCCCGCCTCGCCGGTCTGCGCATTCCAGAGGAGTGACATCATAGCCCCGGCAGACGCACTGGCGCCGCCGCGTGCCCAGCTGTGCGCCTCCGTTGTGCAGTAGCCAAGTCTGACGCTGCACCGGAGCCGCTTGGTAGCGACTCTCATTTTGTGCGCATAAGCTCACGCTACGTATATCCTGGCATAGCCGAGCTAAGCCACCGCAATTTTTTTCTGGTATGTTCGAGGCGTTTACATCGGCTCACGATATGGTCGATTGTCTCTTCTTCCTCTCCGCAAAGTGGACAGGTTGGGTGTCCCCTACAACTCGCACCTCCGGCTCTGAGTCAGGAGACAGCCCGTTCGTGCCTGGAAAAGCAGGGCGCTGGCTCTGTCTCCCCTGTACCGGCGGTACGGTGCTGGCTCGCTCTTGTGCTTTCGGTAGAGCTCGAGGCTCTGTTTCTTCTGGGTCGCCCTCTGCCACTGCTGGGTTCCGGCCTGTGTCACCTCTTCGCGAATCGGTTTGGTCCATTCTCTTTCCGTGGTCGCCTGTTGCCTGGCCGTCCTCCCCTGCTGAATTTTGAGTCTATGGCGTTTAGCTTCTTTATCCAGTTTGTTTTCGTTCCCTTGTATCTAATATGGTAATACATCCTTCTCGCGATGCTCTCCGGCGGGAGGAATTTCAACCTTCCCATGTAGTGCAGCTTGGACCTGGCCTCCCTGGTTTGGTGCGTGGACCAGCCCATCTCTCCCGTGACTGCTGCGTTCGCTGTGCAGCTGCTTCCCCCAGTAGCCACCTCCCCAACTCGTACTGGTGTCGGTCCAAGCATTTTATCACTGCTGCGCTGTATGTGAGCGTGTCGTTGGCGTATGTAGTGGCCGGGACTGCGAGTGTTTTCCACAGGATTCTGCCCACCGAATATTTGTTATATGAATGTCTGGCCAGATGCCACACCATCCATTTCAAATGGTTTGATTTTGCGACTATGTTTTTTTCATGTTGGGCCAGGTAGTCCTTATCGTTTGTAATCGTTGCACCCAGGTACTTGTAGCTTTTTTTTTGACTACCTGGTTTTGCAGGTAAATGTCCTGGTCGCCCTTCTGTATTAAAGCCCATCCACTGCTGTTTTTTCGGTGTTGAATTTAAGGTTGTCCCTCGATGCCTCTTCCGCACAGATGTTCATCAGGTGTTGCATATCTGCTGCTGTTTCTGCTATGAGTACTACATCGTCCGCAAAGGCCAGGCATGGGATGCGTGTATACTCCTCTTCTCCATCCTCGGTGATCGTGCTGAGGACGCAGTCCGGCTCCCTCCTCTTCCAGTCTCCTGAGGAGGTCGTTGATATACACATTAAACAGAGTTGGTGACAAGGGGCATCCCTGTCTCAGTCCAATAGTGATTGGCACTGGTTTTGATTGGTTTCCTCCTATTGTACAGCAGGCCTCGCATTCCCTGTATAGGCTCTTCAGGAGTTGTATGCTGTTATCCTCAAACCAATTTTTCCTCAGTTTTGACCACAGAGTTTGATGAGGTACTGCATCGTACGCTTTTTCCATATCTAAAAATGCCAAGTATAGCTTCGAGTTTTCTTTGCTCTTCAGTTCTATAGCCTGGGTTAAAGTGAATAGATTGTCACTTGTCCTTCTGTTTGGCCGGAATCCATTCTGAGCCTGTACAAGCATCTTATTTTTTTCACAGATGTTCTGCAGCCTACGGTTAATTATACCGTTGAGCAACTTGCAGACATTACTTATTGTAGATATTGGTCTGTAGGCAGTTAGATTTTAAGATGCGGAGCATCTCTTGCTCGGGTCTATGTCCCGCGGCGTCGGCGTCGGCGTCGTAGTCCGCGCTCACACTACGCATGCGCAACTCTCCTCCTTCCCTCTCTCCAACAGCTGCGCGTTACTCTCTCCGCTTTCTCTCTCTACCAGCTGCGTGCACTTCGCGTGCGTTCGCTTCTACTCACACCACGCGCGCATGCGCAACTCTCCTCCTCTAGTCTCCTCTCCTTCAAGTGTGAATATAAGCAGCGGTAGCGCGCTGCGCGCGTTCAGTTCAGCGCTGTTGACTCCATTTCACTCCGTTCTTCCGATGAAGTGTGATGGAAGCAACAGTCCCGTCAGTTAGTGGGTTGGCGCAAGCAAGCGTCAGCACCACCCCACAAACTAACAGCAACGCTACGTCCACTGAAGACAAAGCTGCGCAGCGAAGGGCACGCGACGCTGAGAGCAAACGCTTGAAGCGAGCGGCAG
The DNA here is from genome assembly GCA_037355805.1 of Ixodes ricinus. Classification (NCBI taxonomy): domain Eukaryota; kingdom Metazoa; phylum Arthropoda; class Arachnida; order Ixodida; family Ixodidae; genus Ixodes; species Ixodes ricinus. Next base: position 18,425 of record JAZHYW010043167.1, read on the forward strand.
ACCCTGAACTACGGCAACGAGAAGCGGCGTCCATTCGTCAACGTCGAGCGGCGGATGCTGAACTGCGACAACGTGAAGCAGCGGCGGTTCGAGAACGTCGAGCAGCAGAACCTGAGGTTCGGGACCGTGGAGTTCAACGTAAACGTACGAAGCGAGCGGCGGAACCCGACCTTCGAGAACGGGAAGCCGCGTTGGTTCGTGAACGTCGAGCAGCAGAACCTGAGGTTCGGGACCGTGAAGCTCAACGTAAACGTACGAAGCGAGCGGCGGAACTTAAGTTAACAACGTTACTAACAACGTTACTAACACCGTTAATAACACCGTTAATAACGATCCGTGATGCTCCGCATCACCCCATGGTTCCCCTCGGGAAGATGGTGTAATTTTTCGGATCTGCTTGTTTGCCTTTATACAGTAGCTTCATTTTTGCTTTCCAGGATTTTGGTATGTCTTTTGATTTAAGGATATTATTTAAACATAATCTAAAGTTTTCTAGTGCCTCTCTTTTTAGTGCCTTGAGGAACTCGTTGGGTATGTTATCTGCACCTGTTGCCTTCCGGTTCTTTAGTCTTTGAATCTGTTTTTTCAATTCCAGTGTGGTTATAGGATCTAATATAGAGTGCTTTTGTATTTTTTCATTTTCTGTGGTTTCCAGTTGGCTCTTCATCTATCCAGGGGTTCGTTTCAGGCTTTGTTGTTGCTGCGAGAAATACTCGGTCATCCATTTTTTCTATTTCGTTTTTGTCTTTCAGGTCGCTGCCATTCTTTTGTATGCTAATTGTATGTTCTTGTTTTCCTTTGGTTTGGCTCTGCATTGAAGTAATTTGCCTCCAGAATTTCTCGCTTTATTTTTTCCTTCTTTTAATATTTCTTCTTCCGTCTTTTGCAGAAGTGTTCAATTTTTGCGGCTACTAGTGCCTTCACTCTTGTGTTTTGTTCTTCTACGCATTCCCACATATAGTCTATGTGTGCTTGTGAGTGCTCCCTTTCGTTTTGCCCACCTGTGCTGCCTGTTGATTTCTTCTTTTGCTAATTGCATCCTTTACCTCCTTGTCAAACCATGGTCTTCGGTTTTGATGACTTCCTTTTTGGGTCTTTCCTATTCGTTTAGTTGCAGTTTGGGTGATTAGGGTTATTAATTCTTCATATGTGTTTTCCTTCTGTATTTCCTTCTCGAGCTCTGATGCAAATTCTTCTATTTTTTCTTCTGCTCCTAGGTTCCATCGGTTTTCTCGGATGGGTGTCCTGACTTTCTTTTTCTGTCCTGGTTTTGGACGTTCAGTTTTATTAGTATCCTGTTGTGACCGCTTGCATAGCTGTATGTTTTGTCGTCGTCAGTGTGCATAGAGTCTATATTTATGTTCTCTAGCTTTGCCAGCTTCATTGTTTATGAGGACATAATCGATCGCAGACTGTTGGTCATTGCGGCTCCATGTGACTTTTCCGTCGCATTGTGGTTCCAGGTTCGCTCTAGTTAGGTTGTGCTTCTTGACTAATTTTCTAAGCTCCACAGCTTTGTTTTCTTTGCCATCCAGCTCCAGTATGTGACAGTTAAAGTTGCCTACAATCATTACCGGTTCATTTTGGAAGGTTGAGCTAATATCTTTCGAGAATACAGTCATAAATGGCTTTGTTCCATGTTGGCTCTTCGTTTGTCGTTGCCATGTATGTTGTGCAGATGTTTAGTTTCCTATTTCCCTTTAGTTTTACTGTTACCCAGGCATGCTCTCTGCATTCCCTTTCCTGGTTTGTTGTATTGCTTTCAATTTTTTCTTCTTGAATCATGAAGCCTACTCCTCCTCCTCTTTTTTCCCCACGTGACCTGTTGCTGCCTAGCCATTTCCATTCGTTGGTTGTTCAGGTAAGGCGTCTCCTGATCCCGCAGATGGGTTTCGGTTAGTGCATAAATCTCCACATCTTTTTTTTTGCATTATCTTGAATTTCTGCCCATTTTAGCTGACTTCCCCCTGTAAGTTAAGGACTCCAATGTTGATTGTCTGTAATTTTTCCCCTCCTGCGTCGTCGTCTTTTGGCTAATCCTTGGCGTTGTGGTCTGCCTCCCTTCACTGTCTGGCCCTTTCGTGGGCTACCCTCCTGTGTTGTGGTCCCTCCCATTGGTTCCACCTGAGGATCCCGTGCGGACCCAGCTGCCTTCTCTGGGCTCCGAGGCATGGGCGCTGCCAGCATTGTCCGTCTCTTCGGGCCGCTTGGCTTTGTCTTTGTGCCATTCCCTGTTGTTGCCTTCCGGGCCTCCCGTGTTGTGTTTTCGGAAACCCCCTCGTTCCCTGTTGGGTCATCGGCTTCCTTCTCTTGATGGATGTATTTCTGTACCTCTACCCCTGGGTTAGGCTGGTCGCCTTCTCGTGTTCCCTGTCTCTTTCCTCTGGCTAAAAACGGTGCGGAGTTATGCGCGTTCGTCAGATGGCCGGCACACTCTAGATACGCCAGCCCACTCTTGAGGCGATTCTAAATTTGTTGACACTTTCACAGCCCTGCGCACGATCTCCGCAGCCCAGCACGTGCGTTTGTGTCACTTAGGAAGGCGAGCAAAGCACGCGCCATACGCACAAACACTCAAAATGGTACCGACCAGACTTTCTGGCGTCTCAGCTAGTCTCAACCAACGGTACTCTAAACGGTTGTTTATATCTTTACCATAGGACGCGCTTTACAGCGCTGTCACAGCTACCGGTGCGCGCGCGTTCCATGCACGAGGGCTCATTCCGCTCTCGTGAGGCTGAGCACGGCCGCTACATCACCCTCTCCCGAGCGCGGGAGAGGGTGAGCTAGCGGCCGTGCTCAGCCTCACGAGAGCGGAATGAGCCCTCGTGCATGGAACGCGCGCGCACCGGTAGCTGTGACAGCGCTGTAAAGCGCGTCCTATGGTAAAGATATAAACAACCGTTTAGAGTGCGTTGAATGACTGCCTTCATAGCTCTGCAATAAAGAAAAAAAAAACTGCCTTCATAGCTCTGTGGTTAGCGCGTCTGCCTGCTGATCAAAGGGTCAGCGGTTCGAATCCCAGCCGGCGCCGGTCTTTTTTATTTATTTATCGACCCGCGGCGTAAGAGGTTAGATAGCCAGATAGATAGATACATAGATAGACGAAAAGTGCGTGAAGTATCCAAAGAATGCTATTCGCATTAAAAGTGATTGCAACTCTAACTGAGTTCATCTATGATATTAATTGATGATTCCTCTTTAATACTGAATCATAATGCTTTTTTAACTTTTGTGGTGAGAATAGACAGAGAGCAAAGAGGCACCGAGCCTTCTTTTTAGAAATAAGGCACTGGTCACAGTTGCTTCCATTTACAATGGGTATAAGTTAGAAATCGTTGAAAAATTATTCATAGCGCAACACTTCAGTTGGAACAAGGCCTCTCTTCCCTTCCCGTCTTACGCACGGTAGTTAATTTAGACTGTAAATATAATTACCGTACAATTTCAGCAAGAACCAGTACGTCCGCTAACACATCTATAAATAACAATGCATCCCCCAACGTCTATGAACCTACCAAATTCAAAACTGCAGAAACAATCCCGAACACATATTATGAAAGACTTGTTCTTTAAAAGATCACTGACAGGTCAAAATCATTTTGTTTTTTAATTGCCCGAAGCGATTCAAAACAATACCTGGATACAAAGCTGCCAACCCGAGGAACTTTTTCTCAAATTAAGGTAATATCTATGTCTATTAGGGAATCTTGGGCACCGTATAATATCTAGAATTTTATTAACGCTGTGGCTAGCGTTACGTCCGGACGGAGCACTGAAACGCGTATACCTAACCCTCCCCCCCCCCCGTCCTCCTCTCTCCCCCGTGAACCTAGGGAAGGCGGAGATCCGGACGTAACTTGGGTTACGTCGGACGTAACGCTAGACACTTCGTTTTAATTAATCAGTTACGTTTTCTTTTTTTTCTTTTTTGTTGGGATAACATCGAATTTTAGCGGCTTTGGCTACATTTGGGTTATTTCCTCCAGCCGTTTGTCGGTTTGTGGTCCGACCACCTGGCAACACTGAGGAGTACTAGGCTACTGTGTCGCGAGATAGCACCCGTTATATATAAAGGGTAGAGCCGTTACCATCCATCCATCCATCCAACATTTTTTGACAAAATCGCTTTTGATCGTCCTTTGGAAAACTCTATGGAGGAAGGTGCCACCCAAGTCGAAGATTCCGAGAGTGCCACCGTGCCTTCTCCAAGGAAAAAAAAAGCTTGAGTAGAAGAAGAAATACTGCAATCTCGGGAGATGTAGACTTACCATGACTAATAATATTTCGAGAACTGCTGTCGTGTTCCGTGTGTTCGAGTTTGAGAACTCTCGCTTGAGTTACACCTTTTGGTTTGAGCTAACTATCATAAAAATCGCTAATTAAGTTATTAAAGCAGTATCATGTTCTGGTAACGTGCACAACAACTAAGCCGGAGATAGGGTTTCATTCGTCAGTTTGAATCTTCTGGTAACACTCCCTCGTCAGATCTGCTTTGGCCAGGTTTTTGGCCTGATAAACTAATTTATTAAGAAACGTACGCGAGCGTAAAGGCACTACGTAGAGCAAGTTCCTCTGCTTCTCGAACAAGAGTCGCGCTGACGTCAGAACGACGCCGAGCTCTGATTGGCTTTCATCGAAAGGATAGTGGGTAGACCTCAATGCTGGATACCTTGAGGTCTACCCACTATATTTTTGAACCAGCCAATAAGAGCTCGGCGTCGTTCTGACGTCACCGCGACTCTTGTTCGAGAAGCAGAAGGAACTTGCGCTCTGCATATAATATGTTTATGATAGTAAAAATGGAAGTGATGCAGAAAACAACGAATATTTAGTATTATACAATTATTTGGGCAAGCAGAGGGGAAATTTCGGCCGAAAAAGGAAAATTTCAGGCGTCCGCTAGGGTATTTTTTTACTTCTCGTGTTGGGAGCCCGACTTCACCGACTCTCACCGGAGCCGTATATGTAGAAAGTTTGGCCATTCATTGGAAACTATAGGAGAGAAATGAGAAGGCGCCATTGGCCGAAAGCTGCCTGGGCGTGTTCCAGGGAGTTTTCACAAATTCGAATGTGGCCAACCAGAAGCCGGAAATAATACCCTAACGGTGGTCGCGAAAAAAAAAAATCTTAGTAGGTTCATCGGAGTAACTCTCCGTGATTGAAAATATGGTGATCGCGATGTTTCAATCACGGTCATCCAAAATCATGGTGGAAGAGTGCGGCTAGCGGAACGATCGACATAATCTGTACGCCAAGCGCCGAGGACCGGGAATCTGCCGTCCAAGCGGTCACACTCTGTCCGAGCCAAACAGAGTTGAGCGGCACATTCGTTTCTTACATCTTTCTGCATGATCATGATCGAAACATCACGTGCACCCTATTTTCAACCATGAAGGGTTACTACATTTAACTCTTACGCGCTTATTAAAACCATATATCGATGATTAAAACTGTTCCTCGCTACCACCGCTAGGGGATTCTTTCGGCTTCTGGTTGGCCAAGAGAGCATGTCAAGCCCTCTTTCTGCGTCTGGTGCACGCCCTGGCTCTGCCCGCGCCTCCCATTGGTCAAACTCTCTCTATACACGGCTCTGACTCGCACCAGCGAGCGCGGGTTGAGCTTCACCGCTTTGCACCAGAGCGCTAAGTGCAGTGGTTGGCTTGGGGAACGGCTGATGCAAATTATGCTAAAGATCATTAAAGGTCAACCTTCTTTGTGTAGAATGTAGGTTGATTCCTAATTAAAAAGAAGCTGAGCCAATAAAGAAAAAAAGGAAAAAGTACACGGGTCTATATATTTGAATAAATATGGTAGCCAGGGTAGTTCCCCTGTAGCTATCGATTGAAAGAGCCGCCAACCTTGACTAAACTCTTTTTTCAATACCGCTAAAGAGCAGTGTCACCTTTAAAGGGGCACTAACACCCCCAAAAGATCGTTTTTTGTTTTGTTGTCTAAAACAATGCCATTTGTAATCATAAAAAATACCAAAACAAAGAAATAGCTACCCACGCGCGCGAGAGCCTTTTTATTTTTGGCGTTTTTCTCTCTCTTTTCTCACCTTCTCGCTTCTTTTTTATTTGTGACGTCGAATATCATGAAATATAGAAGCTTTGTAAGCGAATTTCTTTAATTTTTAATAACGGCAATCGTAAAACATGTTTTTTAACGCAATTGCGAACGCACTACGGCCCTTCTTTATGAAATACCGACAATCGAAGTCCGGAGTGATGTCGTGACGTCGCCTCCTGGCTTTTTATCCTCCTTCGGAAAACATGGCGGCGCTGGCGGTGCTCTGCCCATGTAGAACTGAGGATGATTGTTGAGTCGGGTTGTCGTGCGAAGTTCTCTTTTTAGGTGCCCGACGACCTCTCAGTCTTCGAAAAGGAAATCCTCAAACGGTCAAAACCACTGAGTTTGGTGTCTCTGTACGGTAGTTTCGGTTGTGACTCCGCGGGGGCAGCCTTTCAGGCAGAACCGGCGTGACGTGGCCCCTCACGTCGCTGAAAAAAGTCCACTGCGGCGCGTTCTCTTCGACCTCACACCGTTTCAAAGAATTCGATATCGCTGAAAGGGTCCTAAAAGAACTTTTAAACCTGAAAGTGAGGCGTCGTCCGCTCACAGCGATAGACGGCAGGCACGGAGAAGAACGTTTGAACGCGGGACGTGAGCGAACTTCGGGTCAAGATGGTTTTGGAGGCGTGAGAGAAACTCGAGTTGCAGGAGGACTTCATCTTTGACGTCACTGCACTGGCGCGGATCGCGCGGGAACTTCAAATCCGGCATTAAAAGTTTTTTTTTTTTTTTTTACTTTACAAGTACTGAGTTGCCAAGTCCCGAATTTTTAGGTTGATATTCAGGCAGGGCTCCCAACACGAAAAGTAAAAAAATACCCTAGTGGACGCCTGAAATTTCCCTTTTTGGGCCGAAATTTCCCTCGCTTGCCCAAATAATTGTATAATACTAAATATTCGTTGTTTTCTGCATCACTTCCATTTTTACTATCATAAACATATTATATGCGGAGCGCAAGTTCGTCTGCTTCTTGCACAAGCGTTGCAACGATGTCAGAACGCCAAGCTCTTATTGGCTGATTCAAAAATATAGTGGGTAGACCCCAAGGCATCTAGGATTGAGGTCTACCCACTATCCTTTCGATGAAAGCCAATCAGAGCTCGGCGTCGTTCTGACGTCACCGCGACTCTTGTTCGAGAAGCAGACGACTTGCTTCACGTAGTGCCTTTACGCTCGCGTGCGTTTCTTAATAAATTAGTTTGTCAGACCAAAAACCTGGCCAAAGCAGATCTGACGAGGGAGTGTTAGCAGAAGATTCAAACTGACGAATGAAACCCTATCTCCGGCTTAGATTGTTGTGCACGTTACCAGAACATGATACTGCTTTAATAACTTAATTAGCGATTTTTATGATAGTTAGCTCAAACCAAAAGGTGTAACTCAAGCGAGAGTTCTCAAACTCGAACACACGGAACACGACAGCAGTTCTCGAAATATTATTAGTCATGGTAAGTCTACATCTCCCGAGATTGCAGTATTTCTTCTTCTACTCAAGCTTTTTTCCTTGGAGAAGGCACAGTGGCACTCTCGGAATCTTCGACTTGGGTGGCACCTTCCTCCATAGAGTTTTCCAGGGGGCGATCAAAAGCGATTTTGCCAAAAAATGTTGGATGGATGAATGGATGGTAACGGCTCTACCCTTTATAACGTGGTGCTATCTCGCGACACGTAGCCTAGTACTCCTCAGTGTTGCCAGGTGGTCGGACCACAAACCGACAAACGGCTGGAGGAAATAACCCAAATGTATCCAAAGCCGCTAAATTCGATGTTATCCCGATAAAAATAAAAACAAAACGTAACTGACCAATAAAATTTGAGATATTATGCGGTGCCCAAAATTTTCCTCAACTTGCAAGATTTCCCTTACTCCAAAATAGACCTGGATGTTACCTTAATCTGGAAATTTCCCTCGGGTTGGCAGCTCTGTATCCTGGCATTGTTTTCAATCGCTTCGGATAATTAAAAAAAAAATTACTTTAACCTGTCAATGGGAGCGGAGCAAGTGCCACTACACAGGGGCATGTGGCAGACATGACGTTCAAGTGATTTCATGAGTCCAGGACCTTGTCACACTAGCCGCCATCCAAATATTTTGCAAAGTTTTCTATCGACTTTTGAGTTGCTGACATTGCCGACACCGTCTGGAAATTTAGACGATGTCGGCGTCGATAATCAACCGTTCAGCGCATCAACCGGCTAGAGCGGTTGACGAGCAATCTCTACCCTTCTTTTCACCTCACTCCGACGCTACACCCGACGCTGCAAGCCGATGGGGCCAATGAAACAGAATGAAAGCGCGACGTCACGGCATTCGTCATCTCCCTGTGGGTGTTCTTTCATCGGCTAAACCAATCAAGTGCAGCAAAAATCCCGTGACATGCGCTTTTAGTATGCGTGGTTGCATGTGTTCGAGCCTTCGACTGTACTCTGGCCCACCATCAACAAGCTAACACAGCTGTGCCAGTTTTTTTTGTTCTACTTCTATAAATATCAAAATCGACCAACAAAATATTTTTAAAGCGATAGCGTTAAGGAGCTCGTGTCGCAGAAAAGTCGGCGTCGGTGGCGTCGTGACGAGAAAATACTGATTGGTCGAAAGGGTCATGACGTCAAAGCCACATGACCGCGCGCGGGAATTTCAAACAACCCAGAACGATCTCGTGAGATGTGACATCACGCTTGGAATGAAAGTGATTAAAACGCGACATGTAATGCGAATTAAAGGTCGCCGCTTGACTCGAATGATTCCACAAACTTGAAGTAGGTTCAAGAATTTTAGGTGGAATTCGAACCCACGAGCTTTCGGTTGCGAGCCAGACACGCTACTGACTAGGCCACGCACAGACGCTTGCACGACAAGGGGAACGAGCGGGGGTTTATATGTTCAGCTATCGCGTTCCGCTCTTAAAGGCGAAGTTTAAGCGTCCTTCAAGTCCTTGGTTGCTTTAAGGGGGAAGGGGGGGGGGGGGTAAATGAGTCATTTTGGTTTTAATTTTGTGCCTCAAGAACTACTGCATGTTTTATTGCAAACTTTAATGTATTGAATGGATACACCTTTTGGAATTAACTTTCTGTTACTCTTTTACAGAAGCATTTTTTAATATATTTTTAGTAACGTAGTGTCAAATCTTAAGCTGAGTTCCAGTTTTGTAATGTACCTTTTTTCAACAACAAGAAATAGGGTGATCATTTAATTTGGCACATATCTTCCCAATGTTAACTGGCTTTGAACTGAACCAAGAAAAATAAAGTTGAGCCTGCAGTATACTAGGAAAAAATATTCTTCTAGTCATAAGCCATTAGAGGGAAACGTTTTTATTTAAATTTTTTAACGTTATAATGTAATGAGATATTAAAACATTTTGATTCGAACTGTTGGCAATATATTTTACTAGGAAGCTGTAAACGTTTTAGTGCATTCGGATAAGTAGTTTCTTAGTAAAGGTGCATCAAATTTCCAAAATTGCAAAAATGTCATTTTAAGCAAAACTGTTTTGTGTCTCCACACAATGGTAAATGGCCAGGGAGCGTGGATTCTGGCGCCATATTTAAGTGGCTTCGAAACGCTCGTTCACTCTTGCCGATTTCTCATTTTCGTTCCTCAGACTGCATATAAGTTTTTAACACTAAAACTGCAAAATTGATTTTTTGGCTGGTTTACCCTACTATTTCCATAGAGCCCCGCCCCCCTCCTTTTTTTTTTTTTGTAGCAAGTGTGGTGAAATTTTTAGTGGAAACTGCATTTTGGCGCAAGATGTAGTAGACTATGGTTCATGAAGCAATATTACGCGAATTGCGCAGCACTTCCATCACTGCGAGTGTTTTGGCGCACAGCAGGTCGGAGCACGTGAAGCGAAAGCTCGCGTTGCAGAATACACTGTTCCCGGAAAAAATTGGGTTGTGTGTATGCTTATACAGCCTAGAACTTGGTCTGCCTCAATGGGCGACGAGTATCCTAGCACTGTTCCAGGACTCAATCTATGCGTGCGAATTGCGTCATCATTAGCGGGTCCCCGACCCACCCCAAGCTTGAAACGTGCTGAAGCTCGACGACCTCTGCGAGACGCGCCGGTGACGATGCAATCGCAAGCTCGCTGCGTGGATCCATAATGACGTGTGGGGGAAAAGGCACCGGGCTCGCCTCGTTGGAGGTATTGACTCGATCCCTCAGCCCTTTTTCATCTGGATAAACGTCGTACCGACGTGCGGTCGTGTATCACTACTGCGCGGTGCACGTTAAAGATACGAGGCTACAGCAGTGGTGCTGCACTGGCTAACTTTCTCGTCGGCGGAGACCCCAGACGCCCACCGGGCGACCAACTTCCCGCCGTCTAAACGTGCGCTCAATTACTAACCCGCTTTGTTTTCGAGCGTGAACCCGGCGGGCCTCTCGGCGTTCGTGCGCGGGTGCTCCATGATGGCGACCCGCGCCCGGCGCAGATTCCTGTCTACCGGGGCTGCGAGAGCGTCCACTGGTGCAGAAGGGCGTGACGTGCCCCCAGTGCCACGGTCAGGACGGGCTGGGCGGCGTGGCTGAACAGCTGCCCTTGCCGGACGACTACGCGGAGGCACCTCGGAAGCACGCCTCGGCCGCCATGGTGGAGCTGGTGCGGGCCCATCCGGGCTCGGTCACCCTGGTCGCGCTGGGGCCCCTCAGCAACGTGGCGTTGGCGCAGCGGCTGGACCCCGGATTCCTTGGCGCCCTGAGGCGTCTGGTCATCATGGGAGGCACCTTCGATGGTGAGGCTCCAATGTGCCTCCCATCTCAGTGCAGGCACGGTTTACCATCCCAAACTTCGATGGCAAACTACGGGAACTCAGTCGCCAGAGTTATCATATCAGGGAGTTTTAGCCTGGCTGTTTCGTCATCGCCGGGTTGTCATACTACTTCTCGCCTTAACACGAACTGTTCGTTTAGCCTCCTGAAACGTCTGGCAACCTGGATGGATGGTAATGGCTACACCCTTTGTAGAGGGCGGCAGCTTGCGCCACCTAGCCTAACATTTCGTTATCCCTCTTTTTTTTAATTTTTATAAATTTTGTTTTAACACATCCCTCCCCCTGCCCCTTTTAAAGTGTTTTTATTGTTAAGTTTTACCTTTATTTTTACTCCTCTCTAGATATCTTCCACCAATCTTCCCATCTCCTTTTAGTTACCGCAATTCTTTCCCTATTCATTCGTCCATCTCTGTCTGCGAATCCCAGTGCCTCCTCCATATCCGTAGTCACCCCCCCAAGAGGGTGGGACGAAGCCCCGTGCGCCTTAATATTACATGTTTTATAGTTTCCCTTTCGCGTTTGCATATGTAGCATAGAATGTCTATTTGCTGGAATTTAGACCTATTTGTTTTCGTTCTTAGCACCCATGTTCTAACTTCAAACAGCAATGAGATCCCCAATAATTTATCATAGAACTGTTCCTTCTTTATTTCTGGTTTTTGTGCCCTGTATACTGTTAAAGCTAATTTTCCCTGCATTCTCTCTCCCCACAATTTCCTCTCAGTTTCCTTTACTCCATTTTCTGGTGATATGCTCTGATCGGCCCCATCTCGTTGATTGTATTTAGATCTCAGCTTGCGGGTTCGGTTTGTCCACTTAGTGTTTAGACTTTTCATATATTGATACTTGTACACTTTCGCTGCCAACCGTGTATCCTCCATTTCAGCTAGTCTCTGTTCAAATTTTACTTTACTGATCGCTTCTCTACTCCCGAAAGATGCCCAACCCATATCCCCCTGTACTCCCTCATTTGGTGTATTCCCATGTACCCCCGATGCCAACCTACCCACACTCCTTGGCTGTATCTCTAAGCCTGCCTAGATTTCTGACCTCATAAACAATACAGCATTCCCAAATGACAGTCCTTGCACCATGACTCCTTTCCATACATCCCTAACGGCTTCATATCTATTATAGTTCCAGAGTGCTCTGTGTTTCGTAATAGCTGAGTCTCGTTTCCCCATCTTTATTACAATATATTCATCTTCGTTTAGATGCCTGGGCTTGACCTCACCCCAGGTTGCCAGAGAGTTACCAGATTCTGCCACACCTAGCTTAGTACTGACTGTATACGGTACCTGGAACGCGTCTTCGACTGGTGTGTCTAGCGTCCTATCCTGCCCATATATACATAAAAGATTCAAAACTGGTCCCAAATCGCAGAACATTACGTAACAGGACCCGGCATGTAATGCTGTCGGATGTCGCGATCCTGAAGGTGGGGCGTAATACTCCCAGCAAAGAGTACGAGCGAACATGAGTGTCGCTGTCGTCGCGGAATCCCAACTCCTGGCCGCCGATCGCTTCCTTATAGCGAGTTCGTTTCACACGCACTGGCACCGTTCGATTTCTCTCCCAGAATGCATCGCACTCGCAGAGTGTTTGCACGGAGAACTGGACTCAAACGAACTCGCCAAATGCACCTAGTGTAGAAGACTGATGCTGCCGCCATCTATGTTGTAGAAAAGGTACCGACCTCAAACCGAAACTGTTCGGAGTGATGGGTGGGAATGCGAGAGTGCAGTCACTACCAACGTTTATCTACACACGTCGAACGCTGCAACCTGTAGTTAATAGTTGCGATGACTTAAGCTACTCGGCTGCCGTAGATATACACTCTAAAAATGGTCACGCAGAGCAAGCGTGACGCAAAGCGATTTTTTGCACGCTTGTTCTAAGCGTGGTGTTTTTCAACGCTTAGAATTCACGCTCCCTAAGCGTGAACTGCGTTATGGTTTAACGCTTGGCAGGCGTGACGCAAAGCGATTTTTTACACGCTTGTTCTAAGCGTGGTGTTTTTCAACGCTTAGAATTCATGCTTCCTAAGCGTGAACTGTGCTATGGTTTAACGCTTGGCAGGCGTGAGGGGGCCCTTGTGTTTACACGCTTATTACGGCGTGCGTTTTCTCCACGCTTAGATAATGACGCCTTCTATGCGTGTGAAATGCGCGTCGCAGTGGAAACCTCTGGCCGTGAGCATGGGGCTTTCTCGCATTTAGTATATCGTCCCAATAATCTTAGTTATTGGGACGATATACTAAATGCGAGAAAGCCCAATGCCCGCGGCCAGAGGTTTCAACCGCGACGCGCATTTCACACGCCTAGAAGGCGTCATCGTCAAAGCGTGGAGAAAACGCACGCCGTAATAAGCGTATAAACACAAGGGCGCCCATGCATCATATCGTTATCTGATATCGTTATCGGAGCTCAAAATCGATCTACTAAATCTCTCTAGTGACTTCACCAGGCGAATTGAGTAGTTCAACGAAGCCCAACGTGCTGCTTCATGTATAATTACGCACATATACGAATGGCAGTTGTGAATCAAAAGAAATTGCCCCGATGCGTCGCGTAGATAATGCATGTTACGCCTGGTACATTGCGCCAATTAGCTGCGCGCTGTTCATAACTGTGGAATTTGTGTGAAGATTTGAGGAAATTTATCCTTGGTGTCTAAACACCCAAAGAGAGAGAGATCTCGTTAGGCTTCAGTTACCAAAAGGAACAGTCCAAAACGAACTAAATAGAAAAAGGCAAACACATTTCAGCTTGGGGGCTATAACTCTTTATTAAAAAAACTATTTTTGTTTGTACAAATAAACCAAATGAAAACAGGGTTCTTACCCAAATATTGTAGTCGTCCATGGATAGCTGGCAAATGGCCGCAGTAAAGACAACAGCCAAATGGAAAGCCCTTTCCTTGGCTGGCATTCAGCTCCGTCTCGCGCAGAAATTCAGGACACTCGCACTCGTTGTGTTTGCAGCGACCCCGCGGCACTCCACGCACGTCTAGTGCTGTAAACATGGCACACTGTGCCCGAAATCACACGCAGTCTCCCGCTAAGCCTCGCCAGTCGCAATCAAAGTCAAGCTGGTCCAGCCACAAACAAAGCGTGTCGGGAACTGACTGAGCGAGCCAGCGAGCCACGGAAACAGCGCAACGGCTTTCTCGCTTTTCCCGCCAAAAAAGAGGACGCAGGCGCCCTCTGTGCTTCCAGAAACAAAAGCTCACATCAACAAAAAATCAACAAAAAAGCACGCGCAAGTGCATCTTCGGGAGGGTCAATCCATTCGGATATATATTAGCGTGACGATGAAAGGAGGCGCGCGAGTGTTTCCGAAAATCTAAGCGTGTGTTTTGCGGTCGTCACGCTAACGTTCTTGATCCCGTCCGGAAAAAAGGCCGAGCGGGATTCCTCGGACTGCTCTAACGCTTGGACAAAGAAAACAAACGCTTATTCTTGATCACGTGGTGCTTAAAACGTCATTCCCGTCGTATTGACGGCGGTTCCACGCTTGAAACTCGCGGTTAGCGTGAGGTTCAGCGTGATAGTTTTTAGAGTGTAGTTACGGACGGCGTAAATTTCCGCACCCAGCTGTCTACAAAGCAGTTGGTTGCGATCTTTCGATTCTTATAACCGTTTACACTGAAGAAAACTGATGATGCTGTCCGAGCAGAAGCTTGATCCGTTTGATCATGGTATTATGCGTCAACCACTGAAAGGGTACGGCTTAAAACTAATCTGGTTGAATATCCAGCAAAACTTTTCATGGGACTTTCGATTTCGATCGTCATTATAGGTGGATCAGATATTAGCCTTGGTGAGGACGTCGAGAACGAGAGCTTTCTCGAACAAAATACGACGGGGCAAGTTAGCTGACGTAGGTAAATGTTAAACATGATCATGTTGCCCAAGCCTCGAGTAAAGTCACTATGTTTAGCTTTCTCTGATGCTTATTGGGCACTCAGAGATTTCTGCTGGGGGAGTTTTGTCGACAAATGTAAATTTTTCACCCACACGTACGGATGGTGATAATCATCTCTGTGAAAGAACTTGTTGTTGGGCTAGTTGGTGTTGACTGTGTTTGTCTTCTATCTTGTGTACGTCTTTTTAGCGCTTTTAACCATGGTTCAATACAGATAATCATCTCGGGGGCCGCTGATGCGTTTGTTCTGAGCATTCTTTACACACTGGTATATTTCAGCGTCTGTACGGCAACAGAGCGACTTAAAACCTGCCAATAAAGCACGGGTTGTCAATTGCTTCCTACATGAAATAGCAGACGCTCACAATTCAAGCTCGCGTTTAATTCCGTTGCCCGCGGGACGGGATTTTTATCAGAAAACCTACTTTTTTCCTTTCGGTTCCGCGACACATCGTAGCAGACGAACCCTCGTCGTCTGCTCCCGCCAACGTTATAAGAACCACTCAGTTGGGAAACTGCCGTAGAGACTGCTCTGAAAAAGTGGCACCGATCCGTCCACGAGAACCGAGCTAATGGCGATCACAACGCCGCCATTTCTCACGCAGCGGCCAGTCGAGGAACTGCATGCGACTTCCATTTTCATTGTAATCAACCTTTTTGGGGCCAGAACAGATACTCTGGAAAGGGCTTTGAGGTACCGCCCTCGACTCCCAGGCGAACGCGCCGCGGATTGCTACTAGGTTAATATGCGCCTAGCTCGGGACGCGCTACCTGAAATCACCGCTGAGGCACGGTTGTATAAAAACAATATTAATTGTACTGCAAAACTTGCAAACTCAAAATATTAGAAAACAACACGCGCCCCCCGTTTTGTACTAATCTCCAATAAACGTTACTACTAAAAGAGTTTTTTTCGTTGTATTATACGCAAAAACATGCTTTCTAAAAGCTCAAGGCGACTACAGTTAAGACAAATGATACAGAGTGGCGCTGTTGTCGCATTTAGCTCGGTCTCGGTGGACGCCAGCGACCCAGGTTTTAACTGTGAGTTTCCCAACTGAGAGTTCTAGTAACGTTGGCTCCCGCTCTTCGCCGGCCTCGCCGGAGCGAGGCATGACGGGATTGCATTTTGGCGCACGCCCGATTTTCTCGGTGCAGCGAGTGCATGCACGCGTGGGGTGCCGCCGCTGAAACGAACTCGGAGAGTGCAACCACTCGTGGAGTGCCTGCCGAAACGAACTCGCTTTACGCCGCGAGTGGGCACGCGTGGGCACGAGTGCCGTGAAACGAACTCGCTATTAGACTGTCAAGCTGGAGAGCGATTCGCAGCAAAACCACCGTCTGCCCCATCCCTCACAGTTGCTGGGACCCTTCCAAGATCGCGGCCGACGATACCATGCCAATTTTATGACGTCATCAGGCGGAAATGGAGTGACAACTTTCTTAGGAGGCGATAAACACACCAGTCGGAGGCGCGCTCCGGGCATCATGCAGACACTCTTGTCCGATCTCAGCCCGGGGCAACGAGACGGCCGTCGGAGAGTTCAACTTCGTGTGGGATCCTGAAGCGGCCAGCGTGGTCCTCAGCGAGGCCGAGTGCGAGACCAAACTCCTCACCTTCGAGCCCTGTCTGCAACACACCATCGACTGGGTCAGTGGCCCGTGGTTTCTGCATCGCTTCGTTCGTTCGGTCCGGTCGTGCTTCAGACAGTCTGGAAAAAGAGCGAGAAAAAATTTCTACGAATTCGGCAATTAGTGCTTAGGTTCATGGCACTAACATGGTTCTTCATATGTTTCTTTGTTTATTAATTAATTAATTTATTTATTCAAAATACCCCTAAAGACCCTGCAAGGAGGGCATTACATAAAGGAGGAGGGGGGATATATACAACACAGAAAAATTTTATTTAATACAGCTATACTCCGTTTTACCTTATGTCGTACCGCAGAGAAGGCTAGAAGTGCGAGCTCATAGCGTTGGGAGCTGCTCTTGACGCACGAGAGCTTGTGCCGCCGAGATGTGCCCTAGAGCAAGGAGCTCGCGCTTGTAGCCTTTCCTGCGGTACATCATAAGGTGAAACAGCAAAGAAAAACAAAAAGAGAACACGCAAAATCAATTGACCCCGTAAGTGATGACGTCACAACATGGCGTCTGGGTCCAAACAAACGGTTGCTAGGGACGTTGCTATGGACTAATGCATGGAGACTCCACATGAGGCTAGGTTTTTGCTCACAAGTAACTAAATAATTTTTTGTAAGCAACCTAACTTCTTGATATCTAATTATGAAGATGTTCTTGTCGTCTCAGTGTCGTATCGCAACGATGCAAGCCATTTCTGAAGTCTTACACTCCGCTTTGCTTTGGTAGCAGACGACACGATAGATTTGCTGGCCTCTGTTGCAGCGGGCGTCTTCATTGAATTGCGTCGGTAAACGAGCGACAAAAACAAGTGCATCACCATAACCGTAGAGGCCTCCGAATTGTGCGTTTTTTTTTCTGTGAACAACTTAGCTTCGTTACGAGCACGGTGGTTACGAGGGAAGAAAATGCAGTAAAATCAAACCACGTCATGCAGATCAGTTACGACGACGACCTGATGTGCATTCATTACCGGCGTAGTGCAGGCCAGCATGAGAAACAAATCGTACGCCGTCGAGGTAAGTCGTTTGTTATTATTATTATTGTGGTTGTCAGGTTATTAAAGAATTGCATGTCTCTCGCGATTTCGCAGTATTTTGCATTTTTTCCCCCTTTGTATACATAAAATTCCGTGGATGTGCTCTTTTGGTGACGATCTTCATCAAACCCGCGATGCGAGTACAATCTGTAATAAACTCACCTTATGTTTTTTATCCAGTTCTTTCGCGCTTTGGGGTCTTGCGGAAATCTGAAGAAAATGCTCGAATATTCCTCCACGCGATGGTTACAACCAGGTATACGAAGCACCCTCGCATAGCGCGATTCCGCAAACAAAATTTGGGATCTCAGCCGTTCGCCTGAAGTGCTTTTCTCACGGGTGCAATGCGATCTTTTAGCAGACGATCATCTCGATCGACGCCCGGACTTTCGATAAACCATATTTTGCATCGCACCCCACTATGAAACCTTATAAGTGTTTGAAACTCATTATTTTTCAAACAAATGCGATGTCAGAATATCGTCTTTATTCACACGATTCAAACGACGGCCCCACTTGGCCGGCCGGCGTGCGGCAGACGGCATACTTCTTGCATTCGTCGTCTGCTGCTGGCATCTTGAGGACCGGAAGTTGCAGTCGTAAATACTTCAGAAACGAGCGATTACCGGCACACTTCTGTCGAAACATATATGACATTCAAGCTTTCTATATCTGTGATTTTTAGAAGTTTAAATCCTACTCCTGATTTTTGAACGGTCGGGTTTTCGTAGCGAAACCGAGCCACATGTATTCGTCCATAACAACGACCCTAGCAACGGTTTGTTTGGACCCATGACGTCACACTTACGGAGTCAATTAATAAGATAAATACTATAAGGGTGTTTTCACCTCAGTTCAGGCACGGATCCGATTGGATCCAATTTCTAATTTTGACCAAACAAGATATATGTGTTGGGAGCATTTTTGAAATAATAAACGTGTAGTGTGCGCGTTTGAACGGCCGGAAGTTATACTCCATCTAGTGAAGACAAAGTAATTGGCACGAGCGCGTGCCTTTAGAAAGTGCCGTTTATGCACGAGTCCTCATACAAAAAATACAAAAAAAGCATACTGTTCAGCTATGCTCACGCACCTATGCTTCTGTCTTTACTGCAGACATTTGGGATGTGGAGCAAAGTCAGACTCAGTGGGCATCTGGTGTCTCAGGTGTAGGTGAAAAATTTGGTCAGTGCAGTACATAGGTGCCTCGGTAATATGGACCGACCATTAATATGAATTCTCCGCTATATAGACACCATTTTCGGGGACGAACTGGGTAAACACAAATTTTTTGTCTCCTTATTGTAGACAGCTCATAGTATGGACGATTTCTTGTGGGAACGGAGGTATCCAAATTAACGAGACTCGACTGTACCACTGCCAGCGTGGTGTCTTTCACGTGCACCACGCAGTAGTGGTACACGATTGCACGCCGGTTCGATATGCTCATCCTGATCGAAACGGACAGGGTTGGGGATTGAACCCAGGATCCCTGGAATCTGCGGCGCCAGCTTGCAGTCCGCACGCTCCGAGCTGCGATGCGTTTACACATTCGGTTACCATCCTTGAAATGTAAGAAAGCGCAAACATTACCCTTGGTGGATTTCTTTTTCTTTTTTGGGTACTGACAAGAGAAGCGGCTGAAGCGAAAACGGACGTTCCTTCCACCTGTCGGGGATCGCGTGTTTGGCCACTCAATATTTTGTCACCTTTCAAGATACTACACCGTGGCTCTTCTGTGAGACTCTAGAATAACATTTCATTATGCTTTCATTTTTCATTAGCCAGCGGTCAAACATGCCATCCACGACATGTAGGAGATACGTCAATTTTCGCCGCGACCGCCTCTATAATAAATAACTAAGAAAAAAAAAAGATCAATCAGTTAAACTTGAAGCTTGCGCTTTTTAATTTCAAAAATGCTTCCAAAACATTATTTTTGTACAAATTAAAAAATTCCACCCCAAAACCGAGTTTAAATTTAGATGAGAATACCTATAATTAAAATGCAGATAATTAGACAAAAAAAAAGAGGAATGATGCCGTTATCATTGCACTTGAATTCCTATAATATTGTTAGACTATCTTCGGTGACTGTGTGTGCTGGTAGGTTATTGTAATCGATTATTATTAATGATTTAAATGATCGAGCATAAAAAATAATAAGCATGTGATTCGTTTAAGTTTAAATGAGTGATCTCAAAATTAAAAAAAAAAAAATCATAGTTTTTTAGAATGTCGCTCAACTGGCGCGGCGCCAGTGTACGGTTTCAAATCGAAGCAGACAGAACAGTCTAAAATTGATTTCCGATAATGCATTTCTATAGGGAAAAAAAAAAGCGAGTTTGCGCCTGATGACTAAGAGCAAATATCACGAATTATTTGTACGTACCAGGTGGCTTCCAAAATTTCTTAGTTACGCGGACAAAAAGTTTGGCCAGTTACTGCGTCGTTCTTTCAAATTCATGGCATTGAAGACGGTGCTGAAGTGGCCTTGTACCTGTGTTTATGTACACTGTCCGACACTCTTAGCGCGAACGGGGCATCGGCACTTTTCTGCAGGGGGGTTACGTTGCCAAAGCAATGAAGAGCATCTAGAAAATCAATAGAAACGTCAAGAAGTTCGCACTAACCCTGGATCAGCACCTAGTTGGGCATGTACACAATTAAAATAAAGCCAAGAAATGAGCGCGAATTGCAATAAATAGCACTAGTTTCACCCTGCTGCTCATGTATGGGTACAAAGGTAAGTCTGCTCTAGCGTTCAAAACTCATATCTGCATTGCTGAGAAAACTTTCAAAATGGGGAAAAGCCAGAAGCCTACCTACCGCCGGACAATTTCCGGCACAACAATGAAAAAGAAAAACACATTTTATAGTGCGCTTACTTTACTACTTGACCTTGTTCTGTAAGTCAGGGGTTATTTCAGATGGCACGCGAATATCGCAATGTATGCAAATATTAGCGTCATCAGGATGTGTGCGCTCTATGAACAAGTCCCATGTTCTTTTCGATTGTTATTCTTGCTCCGATATCGTCGAATTGCTTTTGCACACTTGCCGTGGAACATATCACTGGACCCTGGAATACTGGGAAGTTAAACATCGCTCTGTGATCGGAAAAAATACTGTAACTAAAGTAATTTTACTTTTATAATGTTAATAAAGTTATCTACTATTAGCTACGACCCAAGTAACAAAGATAATTCTTGTTGTTTTACTGGCGAAGAGGTCAAATTCATGCACGCTTTCCCACACACAAGTACCGCAAGTTTGACAGGTTGCTGTCTGCTTCAGTTTGAAAACGGAAATCCCATAGACAGTTGCGCCAGTTGAACCTCCAGTATACAATATAATAAATCTACGAAAAAATAACGTGAGGTGTCTTATGACAGTGGTGTGATTACTGCGACAAAGTGCTTAGCTCTAGCTACATTCCGCCAAAATTGTGACGAATTTTCGCCAACATTGCGCCAAAACAGAATTTCATTTCATTAATACCGAATATGTAGTAGGTGAGGTCCCCCTGCACGGCCGGATCGTTACAGTGATTATCGCCTTAAATAACGTACTATTCGATTTTATCTCTGTATCAAACACTAACAGCGCTCGGAAGTCGCGCCATAGTTTTCATGTTCGTGGTCTGATCTGGTGGATTAGGTAGCTTTCGGTTGAGTGCGCTTCTCACAGCGCAGTGGTGCACTGCAGAGAAGCGAGAACCGAATAGTAGTCACCGCGTTCTTGGGAATATTGCTTCGCCGCAGCGCAGCCGCGTGCTAAGGAGAAAGAATACTTCCAAAGCAGGACGTTGCACTCACAATCCACCATTTTAGAAATAATTGACGCACACATGACGGAACCGGGGTTCAAGGATATTGGGGGGATCGGTGGCCGATTGCAATAAAGAAAAAAAGGATCGGTGGCCGAGTGGGCTAGCGCACACCAGCTCGAGCACGTGGAGCGAAAGCTCGCGCTGCAGAACCCAGGGATCCTGGGTTCAATCCCCACCCCTGCCCGTTTCGATCTGGATGAGCATCGTACCGGCGTGCGGTCGTGTATCACTACTGCGTGGTGCACGTTAAAGACCCCAGGCTAGCGGTTGTACTGCACTGGCTAAATTGCTCATCTACAGCGAGTGACTCGTCGCAACATTAAAAATGGCTGACCAACGACTCGCTGTATAAATATCCACACAACCCCAATTATTTTTCTCAAGGATAATGAGGGTAAAACAATGCGCGGATTAGGAACGAGAGGAAAGAAGCGTCACGGAGCCAACTTGGGAGCGCAAAGATAAGTCACAATAGGAACAAAAGAGACTATGGGGGAGCCCAATTATCTGGGTCACTCCGTGGACGTATTTTCGTACACGAACCTCCTAAACCTATGCGATTTTTTTAAAATGGCCCTTTGTGTAGGATATGTTTTATTACAACCTTTAGGACTTCAATGAGATATCATTTTGAGTGTCTAATAATAATATGTTCTAACATTATTTCCGAGGAATATAGTTTTGTTTACCTTTCGTTCCGTACCTGAAAGAACCATTTACAGAAGTTCATGCTCTCATTCATCATTCAGCATATTTGTGTCGTGTCTCGAGCTTCTGCGTGCAACTAAATAGCTGGTTTATTCGGTGTTTGAGACGTTTGAGGGAATTAAACCTGCCGTGCGATTGATGCTAACAAAAGTTTGCACAGAAGTGGGAAGGCAAGGTAGACAGTGTTTTTCCGTGGACGTATGTTTCGTAACGTAATTTAGCAGCGGCAAAAGTGAAAATTAAGTGTATCCTTACGCTCCAGACATTGTTTTTTTTTCTGCTGTAAAACGACTCGGACCAATCACATCACTGATGACATTGGTTTTATTTAAAATGCGACCAAACCTCTTGATACGTCCCTTTTTCTAAGATATATCTCAAGAAAGCGACGTAACGCAATGTCTGGTCGTGTTTTTAATAAACAAAAAAAAAGCCACGCCATTTTGTTTTTCTTTTTATGCTTCAGGCGTGCGATCACGTATTCACCGGAAGAATACACTCTCAAAATTAACTTTAGTGCCCCTGTAGAATAATCTTTGCATTCATACAACATGAAACAGGAATCAATTCTCGTTTGTACATGCTAATTTAAAGAAATAGATGAAATTTCAACATTTATTTATAAAGTTCATATTCCGCTTGATAAATACAGTTTAACCCTCTACCCAGTAGCTAAGGATGAAACGTACGCACATTTTCAATCAATATATAAAAGTCGCTCTCAAACCAGAAGTGATGTATGCTGCGCAGAGTCACTGAACGGATCGTTGACGAAGTGCTCTTCGAAGTCCATTGATGCCCTGTTTCTTGTAGTAGCGTGTTCTCGGAGCATCCCATTCCCTCACTCGGCTCTCGATCGCAACAGAACGAGCCCGCCTCGCTTCTCTGCTTTAACCAAGCGCTCTCCTTTCTGGCGAGTCATTGGCACTGGGAACATGCTGAGCCTCAGGGCACCGCCACTTCTGTTCAGTAATATCTTCTACAGTTCGTTGCTTTCCTTTCCGAAGCATTCTGAAGACGTCCGGAGCACTTCCAGCGAAAGTCTGACTTCTATCAAGAACAGAGCCAACTATGATACGAGCGTGGCGCGATAGAAAGAAAGATGCGGAGTGAATGCCACATTGTTTCGTGATACAGATGAGAAACTTCCGGAAAAAGGGTCGGGCAAAAAAAAGAAGCTATTTTATATTTAAAAAAAAAATATTAGGAAGTATTTATGAAGTTCATACAGTGCTGCCTCGCTTACATAGACAGCTCCGTTTCCCCGAAATCCTCCATAATGTGAGTCGATCGTAATAACGACGCAAAAATTGCGCATTTACCCAATTCGTCTTAGAATTTTGGTTTGACTATATAGAGAGGTATGTATTGATGAGACATGACGGTCTTTCCAGTGCTGTGATTGCTGCACCAAACTGCGCCAGAGTGCTTGTCCTGCCACGATCTGGTGTACGTCTCACGTTGACCGATGCACGTCTTGCGTCGCTTCCCCGCAGGCCTGGTACGACCGGTGGGTTAGCGGCGACTCTCCCAAGGCGCGGCTGGTGAAGGCGGTGACCGAGTCCACGAAGCAGCGCCAGGAGCTCCACCAGCGGGGCTTCTCGTGCTGCGACAT
The DNA here is from genome assembly GCA_037355805.1 of Ixodes ricinus. NCBI lineage: Eukaryota > Metazoa > Arthropoda > Arachnida > Ixodida > Ixodidae > Ixodes > Ixodes ricinus. Next base: position 42,039 of record JAZHYW010043167.1, read on the forward strand.
GCTGGCCATGGCGGCCGCGTTGCAGCCCTCGCTGGCGACGCGCTGCGAGGCGTTCCCCGCCTGGGTGGAGCTTCACGGCGCCTCCACCAGGGGCATGCTAGTGGTGGACCGGCGGCCCAGTATCAACTGGAACCACGGGCGCCCGCCCCACGTCCAGTTCCTGCTAGGGTTCGACGTGGAGGCGCTCAAGGAGCTCTACGAGCACATGCTGCGCTGAGCCAACGCCTTCTAGACACGTTTACACTTCAAGAACCGTAGCAAAAAAAAAAAAAAAAGTCCGGTTTTTCGCGGAGCATTACTAATTTCCTTCTTCATGTGCAGAATAGAGGTATATGTAGGTGCATTTTATATTAGATATGTGTTATCTTATCAAGTTATGTTATTATGTTATGTTAGTTTTATGTTTCAAACGCCAAAAGCTTCGCTTCTTCCTCCGACAACCAAATTTCGTAAGAACTACTTCGCGCGGCGTATGAACAATGCGCAAAAAAATTCATTTTTTCTAAGGTGAAAACGGGTATAGGCAGTGTTGTACACGTTCCTCAAAAAAAGGAACGAAAGATCGTTCCTCGTTCCTTCTGATTTTTGGAACGCGTTCCCGTTACAAGTTCCATATGTGAAAAAGGAACTCGTTCCCGTTACAGTTAAAAAAATGGAACGTATCGTTACATATACGTTACATTTGTATTTTGCTGATTACCATATTTAGTTAGATCGAGGAAAGTTTTCTTTTTTTATCTATCCCATCAAATGGGAACATACGAATTTGAATGCCGTGATGGAAGGGCACCAGGAGAAGAAAACAAGCGGAAGCAGGGTTTCATTTGTTGATATATTCACCTTTAAAAATCTCAGCTTTTAACCATATTCATGTTTGTGGTGGGCGATTCAGACGAGCCAAATGTACTGTTACCCCACATTGCACGAGCGTTTTACAACAACCTCACACGTTTCAATCTAACAAAGTCCCTTGTTCGAACTTAACAACAGTTGCTTCTCGATGTTGCTGTCCGCAAGACGAGCAAGTGAAGAAGAGGGTAGGGCTTTTGGAAGGTCAGTCTTGAAAACTACAAGTCCTTCTTCGTGAAGGTTGGATTCGTTGTTCAGTTTGAAGGTGGGGGACAAGGGAGAAGGAATAAAGGTTAATTTTTGTGTATCTTTTAAGTGACCAATGTTCGGGATACAAGGGTGTGTTCGATGTCTGGTAACCTGTTCTTTTGTTGTAACTGTAGGTCTCTTTGTGGAAGTTCAGTGATGGCTGTAGTCGGCCTTAGATTTCTGGGTGTATGAGGATTCGTGGAAGCAAAGAAAGTAGCTGAGTTTGAAACGTCCCTCTTTCTGTGTCTTTTCCTTCGACTAAAAGTTTTGCTTTTTGTACCGCAGTCTCGGGCACTGAAAAAAGAATCGATGTCCACTAGCTCTCCTGCACCCGACTGTTACTAAGCGAGGACCACACAAAATAAACCCTAAGATAAGTAACCAAAACGTTAACGAGATCCTGCTCTTCGTAAAGATATTGTTTTTATACTTTTAGAATTTCCCTCTTAGAAATAAAATAAAAATTACCCCACTGGACGAAAAAAGGAACGCCGTTCCTTTTTCCGTTTCAGTAAAAATGTAACGAGTTCCCGTTCCAGTTCCACCGATGCAAAATGGAACGGCGGCGTTCCTTCGTTCCTCCTAAAGGAACGCGTTCCAGGAACGCCGTTCCTTGGAACGCCGTTCCGTACAACACTGGGTATAGGTAACAAGACCGAAGCGTTGAATTTGTATACGTCCGTGACGTCACCCACAAGATGCCAGTGCGCGTTGAACGCGAGGGCTGTACAGGCGTTCGGCAGGGAATCGTATTCATCCAGCGAGAACACGAGTCTTAGCGGAACGCTGATGCCGCGCTCTTGTCCAATCCCTGCCCCGCCCTGGCCTCCTGCACGTGACGTTAAAGATTTACCACTACGACCTTGTAATTGACAGGAGGTGACAAGTGAAGAACCCAGTACAGACGCTCCGCCGCCAGCGCGGGCTTTGCCTTTGATAACACTTTGTCGCACGAGCTAGCCATAGCATGGCGGAAGGCGACCCGATGGTGTCGGAGCATCGTTCTTAACCTCGTCACCGACCATGTCGTGCTGCTCCCGAATAAAACTTTCCGTGAGGCAGGGTTCTTCCAGAGCGAACCATGACGCACCGACAATTTTTTCTCCGGATCCGCTCCATGGGTTTGCCGCGCATGTAGAACGCGTGACATCCACGTTGAGCGGTTCCGTTGAACTAGTTTCGTGTAATTTTAATCCCAAAAGAAATCTGAATTGAAAGTTTAACGTTGTCACTTTACTCGTTACGTGAAAAAAGTAGTAAAACTACAGCTTAAAGTTACATTCGGAAACAAAATCTAAGTGCTACGACTAAAAGTGGCACAAAAAAAAGTTTAAGAAAAAAAGTTGTATCAACACTACTCAACAGTGAGTGCTTGTTAAATTTTTGTGCTAGAGGCACGAATGAAATCTCAAAGGTGGGGGAATCTTTCAGTCGAGATGGTCCGACTCAAGGACAAACTCCTAGCGGTGTCTCAGTCCCTGGTCACACTACAAGACAAGTTCCCAAACGTCTACCATTCCTGTAGCGGTGGGAGTCGCTGGAAAGAAGATAGGTTTCCGGGACCGGGGTATCTACGGAAGACCAACTCGGCCCCCAGGTTGTTGCTTTGCGTCTGTAGATTTCGCTTGTGACTCGCAAAGTATTTAATATAAAGTGTAATAACGTTCAATAGAAGTAGTCTGCTAACCTTGCAGTGTTCCCCTTGTCTTAAAGGGCAACTCCGGCCAAAACTCGAAATGAAATAAATTACTGGTATCGCTGTATAGTGACACAAAATACGACCTCAGAAAATATTACGTCCGTGGGACGCCGCATTCTCAACTAATACTGATAGTAAAAATGCGACCCGCCGCGGGCAGCTGCTCCCTAGGGCGGCCAGCGGGTTGCCGATCGCTAAAGCAAGATCGGGCCGTGACGTCAGTATGATGATGATATTCTTTATTGTAGAAGGGATGGCGCTATGGCCTCAGTGGGGAGGGGGCTAGGGAAGGACAAGTTCACATTCTGCGGTCGACGCCAGTCGAGCGCGCAAACTTCCATAACGAGAGTAGTGTCTCTTTAGTATGGGCGTCATTTTTTGGGGTGACCCAGTCCTGCAGATTTTGGATGCTTGGGTTTAGGTACTCGGCTCTTTTTTCTTGTAAGCCGGTGCAGTCCCATAAGAGGTGCTGAATAGTGGGAAGAACGCCGGCAGAGCACGTAGTGCAAGTTACCGGCGCTTTTGATCCCGACGCTTCCTCGTTCTCCGGCGTCTGATCTGGTGGGCGGCCCCTCCGTGGCTTGTAGTCTCGCCATCTGGCTAGCACATCCTCTGTGAGCGCAGCGCCGGTGCGGGCTTTGTGTACCAGCACTTGCGCCCCCCTAGGCAGTCCCTTGGGTAACGGTGCGGGGTTGTAAGGTGTCTGTTCTCGCAGCCGACGGCGATCTTCTTGGCGGGCCACAGCTTTCCGTTCGAGGGGGTCTGGGTCCGGCAATGCGAGCGGGACTGAGATTCCCAGGTTGGAGCGGTCTTCCCTGTGCTCGCTCGCCCACGTGTAAGCGGCCTCGTTACCGACGCCGCCTGCGTGTCCCGGGACCCAATCCACTCGTACTTCGATATCTTTAGCCGTTAACAAATCGGAGCACAGGCTCTTGATCCGATGGCAGAGCGTGCCTTCGCGAGGGGTCTTTCCTAGGCGTGTGAGGGCCTCCCTGCAGTCCGTAAAGATTGTTATACGATTAAGAACGTCTGCTCGGTCGCAAAGTTCTTGTATGCGAGAGAGCGCTAGGTGTATGGCATCAAGTTCGAGACGACTCGTGCTGGGCTTCCTGTCGTATTGGAGAGTCTGAGCGTAGCAGTTCCGACCGGTCGCATACGCTAGGGTGGCCCGTTTTGTTTCTTCACACCACACGGCCTTTGTGAAGACCGCGTGCGCCACGAGGTCCGTACGCGCTGCAAGTGCGGCCCTTACTTCAGGGTGGTCTTCAGGCCTCTCCTTGCGAGTGAGCGGTTTCGGTTGTCTCACCATAACGTCTTCCCAGGGTGGTATGCTTCTCAAAGGCGGGTTCTCTGCTACGAATGGCCGCCAACCCTGTAGTTCCAGGAGACACTGACCGGCCCTAGTCAAGGTTCGGCGCCTATGATGGCCGGCTACGCGGGTCTCGATAATGGCTTGCAAAGTAGGAAGGTCCGAGTATCGGTACAGCTCTTCCGTTCTGGTGTGTCTTGGAAGGCCTGTAATGGCACGCAGGCATTCTCGATGCAAGACTTCCAGCTGCTTGTGCTGTGCCTTGGTCAGTTCGAAGCACGTGGCCCCGTAACAGGCTTTCGATGTGAGGACTGCCTGAGTTAGCAAGCGGATGGTTTGCATGCCTGCGCCACCGAAGCGGTTGCCTATTCTTTTGATCTGGTGGAGTTGCCGTCGCCATGCAGGTTTTAGTTGCTTCATCCATTCCTGTGCGCCACCTTGCTCGTGCAGCGGGACCCCCAGTACCCGAATCCAGCGCTCAGGAGAGCGCTGAATGGGCTGACCGCCCAGGGTTAGGTGTATCTGACCTCTGGAGTGCTCGAGGCCGCCGACGATCAAGAACGCCGTCTTATCCGGGGAGGGCTGCATGCCTGTGGTCTGCAGGCACTGGTCGAGTGTGTCCAAGGCCGTCTGCATGGTGGCTAGCGTTTCCTGGGTGTCAAGTTTTGTGTTCCGAGGGTCCACCCAAAGGGTGATGTCGTCTGCATACGTTGTGTGTTGAAGGTGGGGGACGGCGCGCAACGCTCTCGTTATCTTTCTCATCACCAAGTTAAAAAGGGTAGGCGAGAGTATGGCTCCTTGAGGCACTCCACGGACGTTGCTGAAAGTGCGAGGTTGCTTGGCGCCCGAGCTGATCTCGAAGGTGCGATTCCTGAGGAAACTCCTAACGATGTTAACGGTGCGGGTGCTCGCGCCGCTCTCTTCGAGTGCCTCGATCACCGCCGAATGGTCAACGGTGTCAAAGGCTTTCTTGAGGTCGACCGCCACCAAGAGCCCGGGTACCTTGTTGGTGCACCGCCGCCTTTTGCCCACAAAGCTCCTGAGTAGGTGTAGGCTGTCGTGGGTGCACAGGCCGGGGCGGAACCCAGTCTGCCCAGCGTCGTAGTGAGGGCAGTCCCCAGCTTCCTCTAAGATGTAAGTAAGTCGAGTCAGCACCAGCCGCTCGACGAGCTTGCACAGCGTAGACGTGAGTGAAATAGGACGCAGGTTTTGGATGCAATCCGGCCTTTTCCCCGGCTTCGGGATGGGGTACACCACCGAGTGCTTCCATTCGGACGGTAGTTCTCCCGACGCCCAGACGTCGTTAAGTTCTTCTAAGAGTTTTCGCCTTTCCGGCTCATTCAAATTGCGCAGCATGCGCCATGTGATCCCGTCCTTACCCGGTGCGCTGCCCTCGTTGATCGAGTCCAGGGCTAGGGTGAATTCTTGCATCGTGAACGGGGCGTCGCATTCGCTGTCGCCCGGAGTTTGCAGTTCGTACAGGCTTGGGTCAGGGTGGATGGCAGGTTGTGGGAAGAAGGCCTTGGCAGCCGTCTCCTCAAACTGTCCTGACGTCTGGTCGGTCGCCAACTGGATGTTACGTGCCGTGTTGGGCGTCTTGGTCTTGCCGTTCAAGGACCTGTGGGTGTACCAAAGCTTGCGGGAGTTACCACGTAACTGAACGAAGTA